>JAFFZR010016155.1:0-14921 GCA_018397195.1 Lethrus apterus | reverse complement strand
TACATTTGTCACTTCTGTGAGTTTGTTTACATGTAGTTTGAAAACATTCTACGAAATTGATTATAATAACAATATTTGTAACCTTTGTATGTATAATAAAAACGAATAATAGTGAAAAAGTGGATCTATTGTTAATTTTTGTAAACGAACTCTGACAGAAGTGACAGATGTCAAATACTTAAAGACATTCGCTTTCATGGCAATAGATATTTTATATTTTTTTTCAATGGCTGTCTTGAACACTTCAAAATATTTTTTTAGGATTTACAGCAAAATTTTCTTATAAAATGCCCATAAAATTTGGTACGTACAGAAAGCAAAAACTGTAACGAATGAAAAAGTGTCAAAAAATATACAGAGTGTCATTTAAAAAACCAAAGTTGTGTCCGTTTCCGGTTTAACCGGAAATAGGAAAAACCAATTGAAAGTGCCACAAAACAGCGTACATGTTCTTAAACAAAAAACTATGTCATCATATTTTTGTAAAACTCAAAATAATAAAGTTATTGAGTGTTCCCTCTTTTTTGGAAGACCCTGTATAAAAAAATGTATAATAAATAATGTAAATTGGGAGATTAAGAGTAACACTATTTTTAAACTGTTGCAAAAATTGGTAGGCTTTTCCGCAAGTGAAATGACGGACATCTTCAGACCAGCTATGTAATTTTACATTGATGATATCTTTGTACGGAAAATTCTTTCCATTAAATATAACACAAAGAACAAAAGGATTTTAATTCATTTGTAAAAAATATTTCTCATAAAAATACAGTGATGATTTTACATTTTACTTAAAATTATATATGTTGATTGCGAAAATGATTGACAGTGAGAGGAAAAATCAACATATTGACTGTAAAATAAACTGCCAACAAAACTAATATGATTGTTATATCCGCAATCTATTAGCATAAGTCCTAACAAGTTATTTTTAAAGGTAAATTATTGTGGGTACTTCACACAGCAGCACTTTTTAAAAATTGTTGCAATTTGTCCCGGAGAAAACTAAAATGATTCAAGGTGGCGTCACCAACATTTATGTTAAGTTGGTCAAAATGGTATTCCACATGCTCAAAACTTATTTCCTTTCTCCCAAAATTGCACGATATAATTGTACTTATATGTTACTTATTTAATTAAGTTTGTTTATTAAAGTATCAAGTAAAACAACAGTAAAATGACAAAAATCATACACAACAAGTACAAATTATTTACCGAGCTCTCGCGTGGCGCGCGGCACTTGTTGGGTCGCGATGTTAAGTTCAAGATGTGTTTTTTCGTTAAATTCATTACTTTTTGAAATGTTATTATTTTTTTGTATAATGTAAATATTTATTGTATATTTTGTAGTTGAATATAATATTTTTTCCATAATTATCTAAATTCTTTGATTTTCTATAATAATTACAATAGAAAAATGTGTATTCACATATTTTATCAAAAGTGTTACTAAAACTATTCAACGCCCCTTCTGCTATTAATTTATGAATATCTTCCTTTAAGTTTTTCCAAACCTTTCTTTCTCCTCTCACGCGTTCAGTCCTATGCACTCTTTAATTCAATAACAATAGCCCTTTCCCCACATTAACCACATTTACGATTTGCTCTCCTACCTTTCTGCTGCTCATTTCATATTTTTGTTAGCTATCCAAATACTTCGACTTCTTTCCGTACCTATATACAGGTTGTATGTGAAAGATTTCAAATAATTTCAGTAACTGAGAGTTGACTTTAGACGAAACTTAAATGCGTAGATTCGACAATTCTCCTTAAATGTGGGAAACCTAATCAGAATAGTTAGCCAAAAAGCCAACTCAAAGTCAGAAATAATGCAACACACCTTTTCAGAAATAAAATTCCAATGTTCCAAATAAGATTTTAAAGTTTAGATTTTGATATTAATGATCTACCATCTAAACCGCCAATGGACTTTGTCTTGTATTCTATTAAATTTCATCTGACCATCAACATATTTGTTCATCTTAGCGCCACATATCACCTTTCTTATTTTTCAAATATGTATTACAATCAATCACAACATGTAACTAAGTGAAACCGAGTGTCAGTTTAATTTGTTTTGTTTTATTTTATGTTTAATGTAACATTAACAATTGTAACTGTGATAATGTTTTTTCCTCTTTCATTTGTTTTAGAGACTTACAGTTTAACCTTCCGGCCCTGAAGATGCCGTTCATTCGTCAAAACATTAGGACAAATTATTTTCTGATAGCTTTAAGCCATAGCTAGGAGTATATCAAATCGTCGGTGCGATTAAGTGAAATCGATGAAAGACTATAAAGGTAAAACAATATTTATTATAACAAACAAACAAATATTTTGAAACATATAAATATGTTTTAAAATTGTTTGGTTAGAAACTAAAGAATAAAAAGCATAAAAAATAAACACGTGTTACTCTATTTAGCGGTGTTTAATCCTAAATGTAGAGAAGAAACGAAAGAGGCGAATGCTAAACATAAAACGGATTTGAAAGACAAAATTTATAAATGGCACAGTAAAATAGAGATGCAGCAGACCTGAAGTAGAAAAAAACCAATTAATTATAAAGCGGTGTCTAAAAAATGGGAAAACAACGTGAGAGTGATAAGCACGATGAAAGAAGTGTTAGAGTAAGAAGAAGAAATTTGCGAAAGATTTGAAGGAGAAGGAATGACAATGATAAGGATAGGGTATATAAGTTAAGATAAGGGGAGAGTGGTGGGAGTAGGATGATAAGAAAGAAAATTCACTTTCTTCACTGTAGTAGTATAAAGTGACATTAAACCGGGATATTGAGGATATGGATCTAGGTTAGGGCTATAGGAAGGAACGGTAGGAGAAGAGTTTTACAGTATGTTTCTGTAAATATAAATACATATTCTCGATATACCGGGTGTTAAAAAAGTGTTATTTTTCATAATTATAGTACTGATGAAAACAAACAAAAAAGTCCTAGTCAACATGGGTCCGCAACTGTTTCTGAGATATAGTCGATTTTATATTGTTTTCTTAGGACTCAAATTAGAAGGAAACTCTGATGACAGTGTGCATAAAGCAAAAGATAATTTAAAGGAGAACTAAAGTAAATGCTCTACATGACTACCATTTATTTCTAAGCACGTTTCACACGTCCTTATGAATGATCAGCGCAAACTTTCGAAAATTCCTGCGGTCCTGCGAATTTCTCCACAACAATTTACGATTCGTTGCCGGAGTTCTTCCAAATTGTTAACAGGTCGTGCGTACACTAATTGTCTTAGATGTCCCCAAACATAGAAATCGTGAGGTGTCAAATACGGGGACCTAGGAGGCCATGCAGTTAGACTACCCCGTCCTATCAATCTCCCGTTGTAATTTTGATTTAAAAAATTTCTAACTATGATGGGAAAATGTGCAGGAGCTCCGTCCTGCATAAACCACCAAAACGGGTAATTCATTTCTTAAAAAATCCAAGTATACTTCTCCCGTTAAATGATTAGGGAGAAATACTGGACCAATTAAACAGTCATAATTTGCGAACGGAAACAAATGACGCCAATGATAAGTAATCTGGCGACAGATGTCTGACAGAACTAATTTTAATTCACAATAAGTTTCCCAAAGGCGACTACTTTCAAAACAGAAAATCGATTATATCTCAGAAACAGTTGAGTTGCGGACCCATGTTCACTAAGATTTTTTTGTTCGTTTCCATCAATACTATAACTGGGTAAAATATTCGACAACACTTTTTTAACACCCGGTATAAATTGCATTATTGGTCACGTGTCTGTTAACCAGATTCAAGACATTTTTAATATATTTACCGACTCTTACGAAGTGATATACAGGTGTCCAGGGATGGGGTTACAAAGGGGAGAAACTTTTTTAATATGCATTTTACAGAAAAAAGTTATTCTTTATAAAAAATTCTGCTGTCCTCAAAACGCCGAAAAACGTATTTGGATTTGATTACAGACATTCAGGTACTTATAAATTCAAGATTATTGCAGCTGATACCTTTATTTTTCAATTAAACAACAATCAGTTTTTGTAATAAACAACTTAATAAGTACTATTGGCTATTTTATGTTTATGAAAAATACCACTTGGTTCATATGTTTTAATAATAAGATAATATCGCCGTGTCAATTTTCATGGATTGGCAGAAATGGCCCAGTTGACTGGCCTGCTAGGTCACCTGATATTACACCAATGGATTTCTTTTTGTGGGGAGCGTTAAGAGAAAAAGTGTTTGCTCATGATGTAGTCCAAAATTTAAATCAATTAAAACAAGCAATAAGGGATGCGGTGAATGAGATTAATGTGCCTGCTACGATACACAAAGTTTACAATGAATTTATTAAAAGAGGTGAAAAATATATACAAGTTGGAAGCAGCTATATTGAATATTGGTTGTTAGATCTGTTTTAAGTTAACAATTAATACTTATTTCCTTGTCTATTACAAAAACTGATTGTTGTTTAGTTGAAAAATAAAAGTATTAGCTGCAATAATATTGAATTTATAAGTAAGTGTATGCCTGTAGTCAAATCCAAATATGTTTTTCGACGTTTTGAGGAAAGCAGAATTTTTTATAAAGAATACCTTTTTTTGTAAAACGCATATTAAAAAAGTTTTTCCCCTTTGTAACCCCATCCCTGGACACTCTGTATACCACTAAAGGTTTTTTGGTCTCTAATTCTGATTTTAGAATCTTGGATTTTAGGTTCTAAAGGCATCAATTTTCATCATTATCTAATATAGTATGCATATAATATAGTGTCCTTATATACCCAACCTATTCTTCACATCATCTCCATCCACATCTGTGTAAGACCTTTTATTTAAAAAAATTTGAACAAAAACGCCGTTACTCAAATTTTTTATGAAACATTTTTTTTAATAGAACTGATTTTTTTCTTAAAAATTATTATTCTTATATACTTCGTAGTAGGATTTTGTATTGCAACCATGAATAATTTGATAAAGTTTGAGACTAGAAAAATAAACTGATTTTAAATTTTATGTAATTTGTTTACTTATAATTATATTTGTAATATTGTTTGGAAATTATTTTTAACATTTTCCCCTTAGTTCAAACTGTGAGTAATTTTGATAATTATTTTTATAATTTTATAGCAATAAATTTAATCGGATTAAATAATAATATCAGCTGGTCTTATTATGTTTTGTTTTCAACTAATACATGTTATTTCTGTGCGAAAATATTTACCCGTAATAGATAGTTAATATGTTATGGATCAACAAAAAAAAAACATTTTGAAAGAAATATATCTAAATTTAACTAACATCTATTAATCAGTCGTTAATTATAATTAGTAAATAATTTAATTAATCGAATCGATTAATTTTCAAAACTTCTGGCAATGTCAAATATATTTGTTAGTTTATTATTTTTATCAATAAATATGATATGGTATTTACCATTAATAATCTTTTATTTTATAGTTGAGATGTTAATCGGGAATTTATAATTAGCTTATTCTGTCAAAATGAATCCTTTATTGAATTCAATTTTCGATGCACCAACAATGAACAATATACAATAATTATTTTGCGGTGTAATTATGGAGTAAGAGATATTAAAACTGATAATATTGTAACTGATATGCAGAAGCATTTAAATAATATATTTATGTATGAAATTGTGAAAATTTCTATTTTTCATATCACGCATTTTTTACTGCATAAAAATGTTAAGGGCAGGTTCGTAACATCATGTGACTTAGTAATCAATTTTCAAAATTTTGTTAGGTATTGATTGGTAATTGGTATCCAAACTTGATTATTTTTTATTTCTGTTCTCAACAATTTGTATCCCACTTCTTTCATATAAATAATAATATGAGTTCTATACTTCATTTCTTCCTACGAGACAGAACCTGACTTACATAGATAATATAAAATGACAAATTTTTGAATGTAAGTCGTACCAATTAATAACAAGAGCCTAAATTAAATTTGGCGCCAGGAGTTTCTGCCTAGCAGGAAAATAGTAGTTTAGGCAACAAGTGCGTGAAGTTGTTCATTATGAAACGAGTATGTGAAAACATACGAGTTTTTTAATGACACTTCATGCACGTGTTGTGTACACTATTTTATCTACAACCGTAAATATGAAGAAGAAAATTACCGAAATTCGTTAAATATAAATGTCGCCTACAATGTCATGTTGTCTATCCCTAAATGTTTCATAGCAACGGTGTCAATAAGTACGGGAATGTTGCCGTGGTGTAATAATTTACTTTATCGCACTTCTGTTATAATGAATCTGTTATATCACTTGTGCTATAATGAATTACTTTACGCACTGTTTGGAGTGCGAAAAAGCCTACTTTGTGCACCGGTTGTAGATAAAATAAACTATAGTATCATAATTTGTCTTATGTATGATGAATTTCAGTAATCAGTTAAACTAAGCCATTTTTGCAATTGAATAATAATTTATTTTACTGTCGGTTGCGTCAACTTTGAGGTCTAATTTAGTATAGTATAGTGTTTTCGCGAATGTTTGTATTTTGTTCATTTCGAATAATATATTTATTATTATTCACCTCATCAATGTTGGAAACAAAAATGCCAGAAAAAGATCCTCAATCAATTATTCTTCAAATTAACTTATATTTGCAAGTACTATTTATTTATTTAGCAATCGTAGATACATGCACAATATTATTACTAGCTAAATATATATTCCTACTACTACTACTACAAAAAAAAACCGACTAATGATGAATTAATATTATAGAATGGACAGAACAGAAAAAGCTCTATTTCGATATACCAAAGACGTCTATATATCCGAAACAATTGTTATACTACAGAAAGATAAAATTTGAAAACATGGAGGGACCAAATCTAACAACTGCAGCGTTATGACAAGTCACATTTTTCTTCAGTTTTTGATGGAAAAGAATCAATCTTTTATATTTTATAAATGTAAAAGTTATGTTATAAGTGTTAACTCCGCAATTTTTTTTTTCTTTATTTTATCTACCCTTTTTTGTTTGGCCTCAACAGATCAAATCTAATTACAAAGTGTGGTCTTAGGGTTGCGGCCATCAACTTACAGTTGTTAGAAACCTATTCCAGCATTCGCCGCAAGGATTAGAGAAAACCTAATGAGAATATATGGTTAGAAGACTAACTGAAAGTTACAAACATTGCAAACTTCATCTCCGAAGTAAAATTCCAATGTTCGCAACTAAGATTTGAACCTGAGACCTCGACTGACCTACTGACTAATCCACAGACCAATCATAAAAAAACAGTTTTTAATATTTGAGTAATATGTCGCATTCACAATGACCCGGTTTTTAACAATGCAACAAAGGGAATATGTTATAACAATATATTTTGACGGATAGGATTTCTTGCGAATCCTAAAGTATTCTATGTACTTTTGTTTGAAAATTTAATCCTATGCTTTCTATGCACATATATTAAAAAGATGATTCCTGAATTCGGGGGTCTAATATACCTATATTTTTTGCAAAATTGTAATAAATTTATTGACAACACATCGTAGTATACATTATGAAAGTAACGTCTCAAATAACGAATTATGAATGAAAATACGAAATATTAATTACTGATAAATATCAGTGAGAAGTATAATACTTCAATGAATGAGAAATCCAAATGTGGCGCAAGCATTACCTATAGGTTGAATCTTAACACGTATAGCTTCCATCTCAGTTATAATTCATACATAAGCCTTAAAAATCAGAAATGAAAAACTGGTACTATGTCAGAGAATAATAGTGCATCCATTCAGGGGATATTCCACGATAAAAGCAATTGCAACCGAAACAGTTTTTTCATTATTGTCAAACAAACAAGTATTTGTATTTGTATAAAATTAATTTAATGCAATATTTATAACTTTGGTATGAAAATCGACTTCATAACGATTTAAAATATTCTTTTCTATTAACATATAGCGAGGTTAAGCATAAATATATTAATATTTTTGCTCAAACGAGAATGCCTAATGAACAATACACAATATTTGTAACCAACAACACAAATATTAGTAATTATAATAACTAAATAATGCTAATAAGGTGAGATTCAGATATAAAAATCTGTTTTTATCCTTTTTTTTTACATTTTGATGTGCACTCCTGCTGGTCATAAATTTAAACAAGTTAAAAAAGAAAGAATAAATAATATACATACCGGATGTCCCAGATAAGATGGAAACTTCAATTGCTCCGTTATTAAGAGTAATTCAGTTCTGAAGCTGTGTATGCATTGATAATTCAAATTTCTCTATCAACTAAAAATGTGTACAAAGACTTCCGGTTATACCGGAAGTCGGCACAAACTTTCTTATTTTAAATGCAACACCCTATTTTTATTATCTTTTTAGATTGTCCATAAAAAATAAACACCAGTTTGTTAAACACATATTCGATCTTAGTGGCACTGATTCGGAGTTATTCGACTTTTTTTGTAAAAAAACTACTCTTGCAGTGTTTTCGGAAATTTGAAATATCTCCGGAACTAATGTGCGAAAAGAGCTGCGGTTTTCACCATTCGATTTGTTAAGATGCATTTTATTCCTCATTACAAATTGAAACAATTCGGTTCATTAAAACGTGAAATAAAAAACGTTGGAAGTTCAGACTTCTCAATCATGGCTAACGTGATTGTTTGAAATGCAAAACTGTATTAACTGTGGTATCATCGGATAGACAATCTGATTCTCTTTCACCTTTATTAAAACATGTTGGTATCTACAAGTAGTAGTTTTGTAGTAGAGTTCAAGCATCAACTAGTATAAAAAGTATAATAAGATTTATTATTTTTTTATAAACAATAAAGCAACCAATAACCCATGCTGCCATGGAATAAAAGGCAAAGAGAAATATCTAAAAGAATGAGATTTTTTATGATCGCATACTAGACATACAGTATCTACATAATAGCGCTCTGGAAAGCAATGCAATTGAACAATACACCAATTTGGTAAAAAGTACAAGTACGTAAGTAATAAAGGGAATAGGTGGAGACTAACAGGAATTGCAGGAGGGAAAAATATGAAACTTATCAGCATGTTACCAGAAGAAAGAAAAGGACATGGATAGCATCGATAGGAAAACGACAAACCAAACAGAGCGTGTGTTAGTGCAAGAAAAATGTATGAATTGGATAGCAAATGTCGAAGTTACAGAGATGTAGACGTGGGATTGGACCGCTTACTAGATTAGATAGAAAAAGAAAAAGAAAGCGAATGCCAAAAATCAGTTTTGATACACAAAATTGAATTTAGGAAGCATTGTTTCAACAAAAAAATGCAAAAGAACAAACTGAAACTGGGGAAAAAGATTCAGTATAGGAGAAAGGAAGAAAGGTAAAGAATATATTCAAACATTCACAGGAGTGTTTGAAAAGAAGACAAGACAAATATTCATGATTCAACGAAGAATGTAACAAAAGGATGCTAAAATCCGGAAGGGACAAAAACATAAAGAAGTGAAAACAACAAAAGGGGAGAGGATTATTTACGACAGAAGGTCTTTTAATGAAACAGTATTTGAAATATTGAATATCAAAAAGTGAAGAAAATGCATAATGTACACCAACAAATAATACTCTATCGTAAGGAAATGAGGGGAAACCTTATTGGAGATGAAGTTAGAATGCTGGAAATATTAAAAGAATATTTCGCGGAATGCTAAATGAAGGAAATAATGAGACGGCAGAAAACAAAGAAAGTCTAGAAGAAACAAGCGCAACACTGAGATCGAAGAATCGTCCAAGGAAGAAGTAACACAAATATTAAGGAATCTGTAAAGAATAGATGAGAAAACGGTATATGGTATGAAGTTATCAAGTACGTGGAAGAGAGCTAGAAAACGAAATATTCAGCTCACAAAAAAAATACAGCAAACTGAAAAGATGCCAGCCAGATACGTGGGAATGAGTTACTATTGATAAAAAACATTAATAAAATTAAAAATTAAAAAATCAGCAAATAAAAAATAAACTGGAATCTCTCATCAGAATTGAAAAGTAGAAAAACGATATTTCATTATTATTTTCTTTGTCGAAATATGTATAATAAATAACCTAACAAAGTAGCACACAATAACGAGCATCAGTATTTTTGCGAATAACAATAAACACAACGTTTTCTGACGCTGCAAATTTAAATGTTACAAACATGGATAAAAATTTCCATTCTAATTCTGATAATCATACATAATGCATTATTTTTTGTTTAAGAGTTGTTTACAATTATTAGAACTTTGCGTATGACGCCATTTGGTTTAGGATTTAGGAGACCGTTTACACAAATAGCATACAAAACAAAATATACATCCATAGAAACACTCGATTTTTTCTTTGTTTTTAATATCTCTGCTAATTGTTCGATACTAGGATAATAAAATGCAATAAATTATACAATTTTATTCACGTACATCGTACATGTGAAAGAAATAACAACTAGACAGAAACTTACATTTCGTGAATGGGCTGTGAATGATAATGGCTGTAGAGTTCTGAGATCAGAAATGGACAAACATCATGTAGCTTTAACGTTTTGCCATATTTTCCCGTAAAAGAGAAAGAGAATTAGCTTTATGAGTTTTCATTTAAAAATTGACAATAATCAAAGGTTATTGTAACGATACTGACGATGAATGTAGAATCCCGAGTTTTCTGAATTTATAATAATACAAAAATAAGTCATGAATGTGTAAATATAGAATATGGAATAAACTAGTCAAAATGAAAATAGAAATAGAATCTATTTTATTTATAACAACAATTTAAAAAAAGGAAAAAGAGCATTAAATTCGAAATTGAATAAATTCAGTTATCATATCATTATTTCTTTATAAAATATGTATATATTATGTACTATAAATTTGAGAGAAATGCATTTGTGATGTTTGAGAAGTTAGTAATTAATAAGACACAAATACGCTACGCGTATTCTAATATACAATATAATAAATATTTTAACTGAGTTTGATACTTTTATTTTTTACGAAGATGTTAGTAGACAAAAATAGTTTTTTTGATAAATGCGTTATCTCGATTATATTAGGAATTTAATTAATTATATCTTCCAAGAACTTATCTTGTTTGTATTAGTTAGTTTTGGGTCATGTGTTTTTTAATAAATAATAGGATCATAGATACAGTTGCCCCTGTATCTAGACACGTAGTTCTGTTTTTTTTTTGTACCAAAAATTCATAGTTAAGCAATTTATTAAGAAACACATTTTGAAAAAAATGCAATTACGACAAAATTATTACATTAAAAAGTTTTTCATAAAATATAAAAGCATAAATCGCCTTTGTCAATTTAGTTTAGTTTTGTATGACGTCAATATCTGGAAGTTAATAAATATTATTTAATAATCAGTATATTTATATTATTTCCTACTCAATATATTAAATAATATATGTCTTTGTTGGTTTCTATTCGTTGAAGATTTGTCCGCTTTTTCAAGGTTGCTGCTGCGATTGATATATGCAGCTCAATTCCAGTCGTATTCTGAAGATTTCCCAAATTGAAAGATAACTTAAAAAAATATTTAATATTAAACTTAGGTTTCTCTCTGGCCTAACAGCATAGGCTGGACTATTGCTGGTGGCACTATAGGACATTGCCAGGAATATTTATTTGTACTGAAGGTTTGTTCAGTAACTGAACGATCCAGTTGAAACTATGTATTCAATGGTTTCTATGTTAAATTTATATGACAACAATATTTATTACTTGATAAGGCATTTGTTAATGTTAATGCATTTGTATTCGTAATAATATTTGTTTATTTCATTTGTAGCAAATAAAAAAGGAAATATAGTTCTATATTTATGCAAACTTTATTATAACCTTCAACATTACTTCTTTCTCTGAATTGTCCGAGAATTCAGTATTTCCACGTCTTGTCTAAGTACTCACAGCAGACGTTCAACTATTCGATTGCCTATTTTCATATCTTCCTTGACCTTAAACATAAGTAACGAGATACATTTTGTGTTTTGGAGCTTTCAACCAAATTGAAAACGTAATAGTAAAAAAAAAATTATTGCAATAAACAAATAAAATACCTACGTATTTTGAAATTTTATAAAATTGTTTTTTAATTAATAAAGATTGGAAACGCGTGTTATATAAGATATATTTTTATTACATTTGAAGCCTATAATTTGGTTGGAATACTAAGAAAAACAAAGATAGGAATATTTTAAGAATTTATAAACATGTGATACTAATATAATAAGTAATAATCCATTTTATAATGTTTCAAACGGTTTTTTTTCCATTAATACATACACAACATATTAACTAAGGAAATATTATAAGTTTAAATATTTTAAGTTCATCTCCCTAATAGTCTACACATTGATTAAAGGAATTTTAATAGTCCCTCCTTTTTTCATTTTGGTGCTCTATTTCACATAAGTAATTTAAAGAAAATCAAATCATATACATATTAAAATTGAGACATTAACAAAATAAATTATTAAAATGCAGATTTGTCGTTCGCTTGATAAGAATTTGAACATTGATTTTATTATTTCATTGCGATCTGATTTGAGTGCTCACACTATATAACGTTACTGTAGGTTATTGTTCAAAATAATTTTATCACAACCTTGAAGTGTACCAAACTGAACCAGTATATCTAAATTTAAGCGAGAAAAAAAAAACTATGCGTGAATTTTTATATATTGCAAATAGCTCTTTATTCAGAATGTTGTTATCTCTAATCTAATCGTACTAGCGACAGAATGTTTTTTATGTACGCAGAAAAAATATCAAATATAGTTCTAAATGTTTGTTCTCATGGCGTAAAAATGTATCATCTATATCAGGGGCTCTCAAACTTTTCAAATTTTGTACCACATAAATATGAAACAAAAATATATGTACCACCATGAAAGCATTTCGCCTTTAAAAATCAATGCATCCTAAATGGAGTGTTTATAATCAAAGAATAAAACCCTTTAAATATATATTATTTAATTATATTCGTAAATGAATAATAAAGATTGAAACAAAATGTTAAAATGGGCGCAATTTTACATTCATTTTGAACATTCATTTAATTTTTTTCTGAAAAAATTGTAGGTACCTCTAAAAATATTGTAATGTACCACCAGTGGTACATGTACCACAGTTTCAGAACCCCGGATCTATATGTTCTCGATAAGAAATTTATCATTGGTGCACCCAATTTGCTCTATTGGCTTGTTGATATAAAGGAGATTTATTGTTTACAATATAATTTCTAAAGTCATTAATGCGAAAGAAATTACACAATGGCTCATTCGCAGATTTCTTATACTTTTACTTCTGTTCAAAATATGAAATACGAAAAAACATTTTTTTGTTGAATGTAATAAAATATAAGAAACTTTTATTTTATATACAGGTTGATTTTTTGAAAAAGATCCGTCTGAGATATTTCAGAAACCAAAAGGAAATTAAAAATTTCCGAAAACAGGTCCACTTATATGTGAATGGGGAAACGGTTTGACCTATGATCACTTTTGACGTTTACCGCGTCCCCACGAATACCTCCCCAAAAATTTTAAATCGAATGACCCATCGCATGGTATCTCAAATGAAAGAACAATCGATGGGCTTTACAGATGTTGAATTTTTGAATTCTGATCATTACTTCCTGTGTTAGTGTGATTTGAATATTAAAACTTTTTCATTTTTTACCGGGTCTGTAACTAACAAAAATCGAAATGCTCCAAACCGATTAGATACCCCTTGCTATTTCAAAATTTTGGGGCAAAACATGTGTCCTTGCAAAGAAACTTCACCTGTTTCAGTATTTTTTAAGCAACTAATCTCCAAGGTGACATAAAAAATGAAGAAAGTTTGAATATTCAAAGCTCACTAACTCGGGAAGTAATGATCAGAATTCAAAAATTCAAACACATCTGTAAAGCCCATCGATTGCTCTTTCATTTGAGATACCACGCGATGGGTCATTCCATTTAAAATTTTTGGGGAGGTATTCGTGGGGGCGCAGGGGTAAACGTCAAAAGTGTGAATCATAGGTCAAACCGTTTCCCCCTTGACATATAAGTGGACCTGTTTTCGGAAATTTTTAATTTCCTTTTGGTTTCTGAAATATCTCAGGCGGATCGTTTTCAAAAAATCACCNTTGAATTTTTGAATTCTGATCATTACTTCCTGTGTTAGTGTGATTTGAATATTAAAACTTTTTCATTTTTTACCGGGTCTGTAACTAACAAAAATCGAAATGCTCCAAACCGATTAGATACCCCTTGCTATTTCAAAATTTTGGGGCAAAACATGTGTCCTTGCAAAGAAACTTCACCTGTTTCAGTATTTTTTAAGCAACTAATCTCCAAGGTGACATAAAAAATGAAGAAAGTTTGAATATTCAAAGCTCACTAACTCGGGAAATAGTGATCAGAATTCAAAAATTCAAACGCATCTGTAAAGCCCATCGATTGCTCTTTCATTTGAGATACCACGCGATGGGTCATTCCATTTAAAATTTTTGGGGAGGTATTCGTGGGGGCGCAGGGGTAAACGTTAAAAGTGTGAATCATAGGTCAAACCGTTTCCCCCTTGACATATAAGTGGACCTGGAAATTTTTAATTTCCTTTTGGTTTCTGAAATATCTCAGGCGGATCGTTTTCAAAAAATCACCCTGTATATATATATATAATTGAATTTGGATTAACGCGGGACATTATTTAATTAGTAGGTAATGTTAACGGTCAAAAAACCCGCACGGAACAGAGCAAACCGTAGACACGTGTTTCAGACTCATTGGTTTGTTTGTTTACTCCTTAGTGCTTCCATCTTGCTCCTTGGCTACACCGTACTGATGAAGACCAATGAGTCTGAAACACGTGTCTACGGTTTGCTCTGTTCCGTGCGGGTTTTTTGACCGTTAAC
>JAFFZR010016153.1:3385-15818 GCA_018397195.1 Lethrus apterus | reverse complement strand
ATCTGAGTATACAGAAAAGTTTAAGCAAACCTTTGACGAAAGACACCCCCTCTATGGGGAACCCCAACACACAAATAGACTCCGATCTCGCAAAGGTTTTCTCAAAATGGTTGACGACGAACCACCAGATGACTACCCACCCCGTTAAAACAACCCAAGCGGTCACCACCTGGAGTGGAACACCTGGAAGACCCTCAATCGCATCAAAACCGGGATTGCTCCTGTGAAGACCAACAAAGTTAAATGGGGACAAATAGACCCACAGGACACCTTATGCGACTGCGGAGAAACCCAGAGCATGGAACATCTAACTGCATGCACACTCTGCCAACAACAATGCTATTGACGTGGCCCGATATTGGGCCAAAAAGTTTTAACCTACGGATCCGGACACGAAAAAGTAAAGTAAGTACTAGGATGTTCAGGGAGCTTTTCGAGGTAGTTTCTTGTAAATCTGTTGATCTCTTCTTCAACAAACGGTATACCAGGTAGATATAATATTTTACATTTTAAGATTTTATTCAACACGACATATTGGCATTAATTTATATCACGTCTTAAATATGGAATTATGAATGGCATCATAAAGCGTAGACGATGTTACAGTTCAATTAAACACAAGGGATATTCTAAATAATAACATGCTTTATCAATTGTGTCAGCAATAAATACTGCCGTCGTTTCTATTATATGCAAATAAATGCTGTTCAAATTGTAACATACGGCTTTCCAGCAGCCATATGTTATACGACAAGTTGTGTAACATATGAATTGTTCCATTTCACCGAGAATAAAATTTGAATCGATAATCGAAAAATTATTAATGGGTATTTACCATTCATTAAATATTCTTCCGAGGTGAGTTCAAATATTCCAGTTATTTTCACAGACTCGCTCATTCATTCCAGACAACGACTAAATACATATATATTATCTCATCGCATATTTCACGTCAAATTCCATCGTAGTATTTGGCTTATTTGTTATTATGACAGAAATTTAATAATTAGTGACATCTACTTTTATCTTCTTCGCAAAGATAGGTATCATAAATTACATTTAATTGTAATTTATTTCAATCATGATAATAAGATTTACCACGAACGCCTCCATTTAAAGACAATATAATTCGAATAAATCATACTATGGAAATAAGCTTAACCTTTCTATTCCACTGATGTATAAGTATCAGTACGATAAAGCAATTAATTTGCTTTAATAGACTACGATTAATATCTAATAATTACAAAATTGCTGATTTTTTTACTTTTCAGGGTACGTTCGACTAAAACAAATGCACGCTTTGTAAAACGCTTTCTTCTCTCATCATTTGTTTATAATATTTATGCCTTTCTACGGGTATATAATGAAATCAATGTATCATTTACTGCCCCGCTAATAAGAATGTTATGAAAGCTATGTAAATTAATGACGAAGCTAATGATTTTTTTTTTCAAATTTGTTATAGAGATTTCCAAACATACACGATCGAAATATTAATTTATTATGAAAAATGTTTTTATTTTAAATGCGAAAAACCATTACAATTTTAATCCACTAATTTTCATACGTCTATGAATATATTGTAAACTAAAATATATTCATAATAAATACGTAACACATGGGTACCTCATTAAAGTTATAGCAACTAATACATCCAAAAGAATTAACAGTCCTCCAACAGTGTTAAGAGCCGAGCTGTCTTGATCCTCAAGACCATATCGGTTCAAATAATCGTGTGAAGACGACAAGATGGATATTGTTAGATAAGTTTTAAGTGACTAACTTGTCAAGTTAAGTGAAAAAGATTGTTTGTGTGAATACTTTTATTGTACTCTCATATTGCTATACAATTCTAAAAAATAGCTTTCATTATCTTCTTATGTCGAAGTCAATTGGACTTTTATTTTATGGTAGTGCGATTGTATCCGACAAAAATGTATTACGACTTTCTTTTGTAACCCAACTTGTGATGAAGAATGCGTTAATTTGTTTTTAATTAGGAACAAAATCGAATCTAGCAATTATATTTGAATTTCCTTCGGTCATGAAATTAAAATTTAATAACTAAAGTATAATTATTTAAAGTTCGTAACAACGTGATGATTAAATCTTTCTTAATATTGTAGATGTTTTACTGTTCCTGGTAACAAGTCACTTGAAAATTATAATTGCAAAATCGCCATTCCAATAAAAACTTGCACGTGAACTTTTTATGATGTACAAATATTGATATTGTGTCGACATACTTATGACACTCGACACGGAAAATAATGAATTTATTTATCAAATCGAAGTGATGGATGGACGAACATATATTTGTTTGTCTTCTAAGAGTCGATCTGTTGAAAGTTTCATCGCGATGTCTGTCTTGGATTAATTACGTAAAGATAAATCTATCGACAAACAAACAAAATTGCAATTACGTGATAAATGTTTGTTTACGCAACTTTGTTAAATGAACCTTATTTTTCATTATTTTCCAGTTAGAACGACTTGAAACCCTAAATGACATCAAACGAAATGATTATAATTGCAAAAGATCATTAAAATAATTATAAAAACTGTTAAGAATTAAACATATATCTTTCAGTTCTTTATATAAGAAATCCAAAAGACAAATAAAAAAATTCAAATTCATTAAAAAAATAAAAGGATAATTAATAATGACTTTTGTTTTGATGTTATGCAAGAAATTCCTTCGTTATCCTTGATATCATACAGTGTGTCCCAGATCGAGTGGGATTGCATGGGTAAATTTCTTATCATTGAATATGGAGATTTGATTAAATGGGGAATGTTTTGCAATTTTATATACTGATTTAAAATCTGTTTGAAAATTTTCAAAATGTAGAACTCATCAGAAGTTATTTTAAAAAAAATTATTCATTTTCTTGTATGTCAAATATCTTCGTAAGTATAAGAGATACGAAAAGAAGTTTCATAAGAAAGTCACTGTTTTCGATGAAACCAATATAAAATTGGTATCGAAGAAAAATTCAAGATGGCTGCTTTTGAGGTACTCGTATCAACTTCCTTATGTTAAATGGGCGCCATATTGGATTTTTAGTTACTGAATAGAATCTTATACATACGAAGATATTTCACATACAAGAAAGTGAGTTTTTAGTTTAGTTTTGAACTTTTCCAAACAGATTTTAAATCAGCACATAAAACTACAAAACTTTGCCCATTTAACCAACTCCCCGTCTTCAATGATAAGAAATTGTTCCATGCAATCCCACTCGATCTGGGACAGACTGTATATCTTGAAGCAAATAAATATAAAATTTATAAACTAATAATAATAATAAGTTTTATTACTTTTTTATTTATTTCACTTAAAATCGTAATCATTACTAATTATTAACAATTATGAATACAATTACTTTATAAGAATTTAATTTCAATAATATGACTTGAAGTAAGTCCTGAGCATAATGCTAGGAGCCTCATTGACTTAAAGCATACTGACTACTTGCTAGGAAGTCACATCGATTACAAGTCAGTACAACGTGTAAAATGTAATAATAACTTAGATCATTTAAATATTCTTATTAAAAATTAATCAAGTTTCATGTAGCCGATTAAAATTTTTTAAAACATCCATTGTCCTTGCACCAAGCATTGATTAAAGTAGGTATAATGAACACGTCAGATTTTTTACCGCTTGTTTTATAATTGTGATTAATCAGATCTGTTTCATTTATTTGAGAAAACTGTTCAAAGATTAAAGTATACAGAGTGGCCCACCGAAAAAGAAACAGGCGCGTTTTCAGGTATTTAGAAGCTTTTCTTTTAAAAACGCTCAGACAGGTCAATTTTCTTTGGAAGGGGCATAAATGTTTTAGCTATTTGCAGTCACCTAGTTGCAACCCTAAAAGGTGGGTGAAGTTCACCATATAATTTTTAAATGGATATTGATATTTATAAAGCTACAATTTGAAAGCACAATCGAACTTCCCCCCCCCCCTTTAGGGTTGCAACTAGGTGACTGCAAATAGTTAAAACATTTGTCTCCCTTCCAAAGCAAATTGACCCGTCTGAGCCTTTTTTTAAGCGTCTCGGTTGTATATAAATAATTTTTGAATATTTAATATTTTAAGAATATAGAAACAGCAACAGCAGCAAACTATTATGTCTACTCTAGATCGTAGCACATAGAAAATATGTTGTACATTTTCGGTAGATTATACAAACAGAAAATGAGATGTTCTCCACAGCGATTCGAGATTCTCTAAAAAGTAGAAACTAACGGAAAGTAGATATGCCAGATTGAGGAAAGAAAAACAAGCATATATACTTATGTAATGTATGTAAATTCTAACAAATGAAGAACATTTAAAGGAATATTATAAAGGATAAACCGGCGAAAAGAAGAAGAAGGGTATTGACAGCATACTAGAGAAGTTTTCAATGAAGGTACATATTTAAGGTTTAAAGTAATAAGTAATTAATAATGTAATTCGTGGTACTTTAGGACGATATGTGGGAAAACAAGAATACCAAAGAAAGTAGAAAATGGAAATAGTGGGAAGAAATAGAAAAATAGGGTATTAAAAAAATGAAGAACGTAAACCGCTTTTGAAGAACGTTTTGCGAGTATTGCTGGATAAATATTGGCATTAGATTATTAAATATTTCTAAAATGCCCACTTTTATGGATGTGATAAGATGGAATACGAGGAAATGTCTATGAGAGAAAAATATATAAATTCAAATTTCCTTGTTAATTTTTATTTTCACACGTAAATAATTTATAAGAATTCATACACTAAAACGAACTGGATTTTTTTTTTGAAGGTCCCTGCAAATAAGTTATTTAATGAGACAAGTGCTTCTAATATACAGGATCCTGTAATAGTACGTCTGTCTTTCATAACTCGAGCAGTATGCTAGATAGCCATTTAAAATTCTGGGGATGTAATATACGAGTAAACGTGCATCTTCTAAAAAAAAATTTCGTGTATACAGGCTGTTTCAACAAAAGGTGGCACAGTAAAATTTGATTTTTTTAAATGGAACAGCATGTATATTTTTACATTATTTAAGATACCAGACTGCCCTCTATTCATCCCCAGAATATCAAGGTAACCTGTTTGGCCGTTTTAGAGTTGCAATTATTTTTGTTAAAAAAAATAAATTGCATATTTCAAATAAAAAAATCGGTACGTCCAAACGCTTAGATTTTTTACAATAAAATAAAATTTATTGTGTGAATTTACTGAAGTTGGGAGATGATATCGCTAAATTATTTCTATCAGCGGATATACAGGATAGTCAGTATGAAAGTATCAACTTTACCAACTTTGAAATTATTTTTCACGATTTTTTTAAATACCCTGTATATTTTTACAATTAGTGATGCAGAATTAAATTCTTCGTCGATCCATCGTAGTTTCCCTTACCTATCTTTAGCAGTTTCTACGATAATCGAGGATATTCAAAATTGTAACGTTTTCAATAATGCAATTGTAAAAGATAATCGAGTTAATGGCTAATAAGAAATAAAACAAATGACACTCACTACGCCAGTTGCCAGATTATCAAAAGTGCATCCAACAGCGTACGTATTACTTAAAAATGAATTAGTCAAAAAACGAATTGGTAGATATAGTATTTATACTAGGCGAAGCAGAAAGGAATCCTTGTTTAGCTAGTAGAATTGACAGTCAAAGATATCCAGAAAGGAGACATCCAGAAAAGAGAGTTTTTGAAAAACTAATGATAAGATGTATTGAAGCGGGAAATGTCGGTTACACTAAATGCAAGAGAAGCAAAAGAGCAACAAATGAGGAAAATAAATTTTAACGTTCTATTGGCAGTTACTGAAGATTCAAGCACAAGACAAAGAGATATAAGTACAAACACAGGTGTAAGTGAACGATCTATTCAACGAATCGCTGTTAAACTAGTTTAAAATAGAAAACAAAGTTGAATACAGGGAAACTTCGATGGATCGACGAAGAATTTAATTCTGCATCACTTCTTTTAAAAATATACAGGCTGTTCCACGTAAAAAAATAGTGACAAATAATTTCAAAGTTGGTAAAGTTGATACTTTCATACCGACCACCTGTATATCCGCTGATTTAGCGATATCATCTCCCAACATGACCTTTAACCTCTAGCCATTAAGAGACGAAGAATATTTAAAACGGAAAATGGCAGAAACGCTTTGCACAAAATATTTATTAACAAAATTTAACGTAAAATTTAAAAAATATTGACTTTTAACTAAACCAGTAATGTAAGAAGAGAGAAAAACAAATATAATAATGTAAATATTGTTAAATAAATAAACGTTAAATGGTTCAATAACATGCTCGCTTATAATCATGTGTAACAAATTCTGTACCAAAGAAAACGTAACAAAATATTGTACAGGGAAGGCCAGCTGACAACTTCCTAAAAGAAAAAAATTCCAAGCCATAAAAAAATGTCGCAATGAACACTATACGAAACATAAACTACTTTAAAACAACGTTTACACGTCCATCACCACAACAAAATGTTTTTTTTTTTTTATAATTTTGTTCATTTTCTGGCAACCCAAATAATGAATGGATTATCTATTCATATATATTGCTGCAACATGGGCCTTTCTCTTATTGTTGCAAAGAACATTACACTGAGATGGGAAATTTCGAAGGAGCCAACTTTTCCGATCACATTAAGTACATTGATGGATAATTTTTTTGAGTTTTTGAGCAGCGATTTGTAGATTTCAAGAAATTGGAGAACGATTTGTCACTGCTTACTCATCCATTATTGAAAGCGTAGAGTGGCTATCAATTGGAACTATGTGACCAACAATCCGACCCCTTAGATTTTTTTAAGCTCCTTGATGTTCGCTTTCCCAAAATAATCAAATTTTAAAAAAATTAAAAATTGCTAAAAATTGCTTCGATGATGGGCAGTACAGATCTGTGTGAATGAATTTTATAAAATCTAAATACAGATCGTCATTGTCGGATAAGTCACTTCTTCACGCATTGCGTTTGGCAACAAGCAATATTTCATTTAATTGAAGACTGATAATATTTAGTTTGTACGGCCCACCAGTCAATGTCGTAATTTGTAGTGGCCCGTAAACTTCTCCAACCTGGACAGCCCTGATCTAGACTCTAGACGAACATAATGTAATAAATTTCCGCTGACTCTTTACTGAAAGACAATTTTGGCGTTAATTATGATAATTATTCCAGATAATTATGTGATTAGGTCTAAGTTTACATATTTTTAAGCCATTAGGTGGATTTGCCATTTTAGCGAGATAATACGAGCCCGACATAAGAAAACAAACTAATTTTGGATAAATTTCATCAATAAATTTTATAACAATCTTAAACAACCCTTTCAGTTCAAAGATTTAAAAATAAAATATTTATAAAACTTATTGTATTTAGATTGAAGCTTAACTTTAGCCAAGACATAAAAGTAGCTCATATGTGTAAAAAAAATATAACGCTTTTTCGTAAAAAAAGGATGGTTCAAAATTTATAGGGGATAGAGAAACGCGTGGGTAGATACATAAAACTAAGCTGTAATTATACGTATAAGTGTTTTAATTGTGGACGAACAGAGGTACGTGTCGTCACGGACGGCCAATTAAGTATTGTTTATGAAGATTAATATTTCAACATTAAGCACACGTGCGTCTTGTCTGGTCCAATACTCCCCTGACTATGGTAATGTGAGAGAGGTGAAGAGGTCACCGTGAGTCAAGAGCCGCGTACACGCGAGGTGAAGACTCTACATATACTACGGGCATATACCGCAACTTATAGTCTACTATAGTTTATCTGGGTTTATCAAGGAAATGCCTATCTGCTCCGTATCCGAGATGAGCAGTTTGCCGGAAATCTCAATTCTTGCAGACTACGGGGCAGTCATCGTGTTCTCGTCATGTTAACAACGCGATTAGACGTGCGCGAACAGATAAATACTCTTTCGCCAATTGATTCTGTCGAGATTAAGAAATTTGATATGATTGAGCTATCAATAACACGATAATATATAGTATTTAGAAGTAATTTGTATAAGAGCCGAACCATAAATTACAAACCGTAATTTCCACAAATTGTAAAAAAATTGCTTTTATATTAACTTATTTTATTATTTTTTTATTTTGTAAACATTTGGTTTAAATTTAAAAAAAATACATTTACTTATGTATTCGGTATCAAAGGATTAGTAAACGTATTAGCCCCTTGTAATATGAATTATAGTTTTAGTAGAATTATGTAGTTTATTTTTCTGTATAAATAATTTTAAAAAATGTCTACATTCTTGATTGTATATATTTTTATGACACATATTACACATGGGAAATATCTTTGTTTCGATAACTATGTACTACTTTGCACAACGTATTTGTAACTGATAATAAAATACATTTTTATATTATAGTCTATATTACAGATTATGTCCTATATTACGAATATAGTCTTCATCTATGGATAGGATTGTATCTTCACTTTTTATAAATATTGTATCATGTACTTCTACGCTATAATGTAGGAGTGTTATTCCTTTGTAACTGTCATAATTGTTCTGTTTATTTATTTATTTTTTAATTTGCTCTTATCCAATAATCAGGTATTCCTTTTATTTCATTACGTAATTCTTCTCCCCTATACTTAGATATTTTCTGGGCCTTCGTGTTTCTACCTGTTGTTAACTATTCTCTTGATATCATCCTTCGTTAAAGGATTAATTTCGTTCTCTTCAAAAATATTTATTGAAATTTTTCCTCGTTTGCTTTAATCAACTTAAAATGTCTCTAAAATATAATTTCTACCTTTCTGTTATTTCTCTGTCTCCCCCTAATAACTTTTTTTTCTTCTTTTTCTAAAAATTTCTTATCTTTGTTTTCAAAATTATTTTCCATTTTTTTTATTTCGATTCTTTTTTACTTGCCTTCTACTACACGCATTCTTTTCGTCTTTTTTGCTTGTTTTCTTGCTTCCCGAATATCCTCTAGTTTACTATATTTGTATAGTTCCTGTGCTTTTTGTAGGCTACTACATTCGAATGGTCAGTCAGTTAGTCAGTTAGCCCATTTTCAAAAATATTTCTTTTCCAATATTCGACATCACTGAATTTTGGATCTCAAAATTACAGTAGATAATTTCGGTGTCTGCAAAAACAGCCACAATAAGTGCATGTCATAAAATCATATACTAAAACCGCCATGGCTTAGACAGGGGTTTCTTGTAATTACCTAAGGCTCTGTTTATCTAAAATATTTTGTATCTACTTATTATGTAGAGTATGATCATATTTTTATTGTTACGTATAGAAGCAGAAAATATTTCAGTCATATATTCAAAATAATTTTGCAATTATTACACATTTTACAAAAATACAAAAATTACTTACTTACTTACTAGTTAACTTTATAGTAGTGAGAAACGCATAATGTCCGTGTATTGTGAACATTTGCACATAAAATTTGTGCAATATTCGAATGTGACATCCATATATATCGCTTCTACATCACATAGAAATCGCAAGTTCGTTTGACATGAAAACACGATAATGTTTGTAGAAAAGTCATTTACTAACAAAAAGTTTTCACCGCAGTTTGTCACTGTATCTGTATTGCTCAATGCCAATTGCACTTCATTTGTTATTTTAAAAAAACGGGTACCATTTTCTGGTCAAATATGAGGTGGCTGTTTTCGACTATACCTTTTAGAGTCTTAAAGCGGCCCTAGACGGTCAATATTTACGTCAATATATTGCACAATAAGGAATATTGTACAATATATTGACCGTCTGTAGATCATATTGAAAGATTGCGCAATATATTGAGTCAATCAAAATGAGTTTGATTTTTATTGTGCAATCTAGAAGATATTGTGTCGTTTGTGGCTAATATTGCGCAATACTGATTCAGTTGTAGCTTCACAGTGTTAACCATTCTCAACAGTTCATCAAATAATGTATCGTCTAGTCGCAGAAAGTTTTTAAAATCACTTGGTTTACTAATTCTTAGTTCAGTTAACAAATTTTCATGAGTGTATCCATTTCTTTTCTTGAACCATTCCTTCATCCACCTGCGCTTCTTTTTCTCCTTCTTTTTTGAAACTATAAGTAACGCAATGGCCACACAACTTCCTATTTTCTTATTATTCCACATGTTGACTGAAGAAGTGTCAGCCGTGAACTAATTTATTGAGCAAAAATATTGCATCGTGTAGGTTGGCCCAGCAATATTATTGTGCAATATATTGTGCAATATATTGACGTAAATATTGACCGTCTAGGGGCCGCTTTATTAAGGTTATCCCGGATTATCAGATTATGGCGATTTTTGACGAAGCCCGATCACAATATCTGTCTCAGAAAAATCTATCGGTAGCTATACGATTAGCCTTCACAGCTACCCGAAGATTTAACTTGCCTAAACTTGCATATTGATTTACTCTGCATATCATTTAATCCTTCTGCTTTTTAAAAACGGAGATTTTTCTGTTGTTAATTTCACAAGAAATATGATATCTTCGTGGAATTGAGTTGAGTTGTCTCTGTCTGTTGCACATTTATTTTACAAGAGCTTTTAAAATAACCAACTAACTCATTTTAAAACACAGCGACTTTGACTACAACTCAAAATAATTTTACCTTCACAAACAGCTTGTTATTCATCCATATGTTTTCTTTCATGTTAACACTTTGCCATTTCAATTTCTCTCCACTTTATAAATTGCTGCTATTTTGTCCTCGATATATCGGTGTGTATTAATTTCTTATTATTAACGACTTCTATGGATTTTAAGTCAAATTCTTCCAAATTAATTTTAGCACAAAGCAAAATTACCCGATAACGTAATCTTATATTAACATTTCATCAAGTTATTAGTTAAACAACATAGATAAAAAAATATGGAGTTAAAAGTGGTACTTATTTAATTTTTGTTGTATTCAGATAAGACTTTCAAAGGGGTTATTTCTCCAGCATTGGAAGATTTTTCCACCGGAGAAAAAAATATATATGTTTATATTTAAAAAGGGAAACAAACATTTTTGGCAAAATGTTACCACATTTAAAACTTTGAATAGATACGAATTAAGTTTCCATTTGATGTGAGAAAAATTCAAAAAAAGTTTTCCAGACACTTGGAAAACGTTCCTATTTTCTCCAAAACGAAGGGTTGAAAACTGCTATCCAATAAAGTTATTACGGCGTTCTTAGAAAATTATATTTTTATAGACATATTGGAAGATGGAGAGGTGACTTTTAGGACGAACTTTTAATGCCTATAAAACTTTTTCAAATAATAAAACGGATGCAAACAAATCTCTAGCTGTCATAGAACTGACGTAAATGTTTCTTCGTCCTTTTTCAAGAGCTCCTTTTTGAGATTTTCTAAAAACAATAAACTTTAAGTGCTGTTAGTATTTATGTAATGTATGATGCGCTTTTGTAATAATCGTTGGGTTTGTCCAAGACAACATTGATTGCAATTTACGCAACGGGTTGTGCAGACGTAATGTGTTTTTCCAAAATTCCTTCGCCAATTTACTAGTATATTGTGCAAAGTCGTCATTTAAAGTTTCAATAATTGATTTCCAATTTAGAATAACATATGATGTTACATCATTTATGTTGCTGAGTGCTTTATTATTACTATTATTATTATTATAACTGACAATGTGTATTTTTTAAATGAAATTGAAAGAATTTTTATATTTTAATACTATTATTGTTTAATCATTTGCCATAAATCTACATCCATAAATATACAAAGGAATTATAATTTAAGGATCTGGGACGAAGTTTCTGGGAAATACAAAAATAGTGCATACGCTAACATTATCTGTTTTCATAAAACGCACCTAAAAAGAGAAAATCAGGGCCGCCGCTTTGTGCAAATAAAATTTTAGTGCCCATTAATTTCAAAAATAAGCGTTCTGAATGAGTTGGGTTCGCTCCATAATTGAAATTCAACACAGTAATTTTTTTTAATTGGGTGGGTTCGCGCCGTAATTGAAATTCAAAAAAATTAATAACTTGCAATGTTTTAACTTACAGAAATTATTAATTATCATGGCGACCCCCCCCCCCCGAGGCGCCTTTGTGCGGTGCACAACCTGCACACTCACATGCACTTGCCCCGCAGAAGGCAGCAGTTCAAAAAGGGATTTCTGTTCAACACTGCTCACAAATTACTGATTATATTGAAAAACGGAAACCAACATAAAGCAACATAGTTTTGTAAAAAAACATCGCACGTTGGCATAGAAAGCAGCAGGTGGTGCTCCCAAAGCAAACTGTTAAGGAATTTTGACCACTGCTTACTGAATTATTTTAAAAATAGTCTATGTCATGATTGCATTACGCAAAAAAAGGAAAATA
The DNA here is from genome assembly GCA_018397195.1 of Lethrus apterus. Taxonomy (NCBI): domain Eukaryota; kingdom Metazoa; phylum Arthropoda; class Insecta; order Coleoptera; family Geotrupidae; genus Lethrus; species Lethrus apterus. The sequence continues at coordinate 3,451 of JAFFZR010016153.1, read as the reverse complement.
AAAATGTAATATAACCTCAAATATTGCTTATAAATTGCGGTATTTTTTTGTTTTCGCCGGTAAAAT
>JAFFZR010016151.1:0-15663 GCA_018397195.1 Lethrus apterus | reverse complement strand
CTCTTGAACAAAAATGATATTTTTTGACACACCTCGTATACGACTGATATAATTTAATATCTGATGGTTGAATTTTGGGTTTTAGAACATGCAGAACTTTTTATGAAGAATAACTTTTTTTCATAAAATCAATAATAACAAAGTTTTCCATATGTAGCCAACTTACGCGGACACACTGTAGATATTTGCCCTTATGTCGAGTTCACACATACGGCATCTCGAATCAATTTCTTCTTTGAAGATTTGCCTACGGTAGTAACGTGTAGGTACTATCTGATCTTGTATGGCTATTATAAAACCTTCTGTTTCGGAGAAGATGTTGCCGAAACGGAGCCATGATATCGATGCCGTACGGTTTACATGTTCCTATTCCAGCTGAGGTGTTACTTCTTCCGTAACATTTTGGGATAGGTTTAGAGGTGTTATGTGCTCATCCGTCTCTACTACGTATTTATGGAGGCTTTATGTTCTGGCTGCAATTTGTTTGTTATGTTTATACTTCGCGTTCGTTATTCCACGCCCACCTAGGCTTCTAGGGAGGTGAAATCGTTCAACTGCGCTATTAGGGTGGCGCATCCGGTATTCTGTCGCAAGCGTTCTCATCTTTGTGTTAATCTCCTCCAGTTCGGTTGGAGTCCATTTTAGGACGCCGTAACTATACGTCAGTACCGGTGCAACAAAGGTGTTTATGACGGTTGTCTTGTTCCTTGCTGAAAGCTTTTTACTCTAGCTTTGGATATTTGTTGGTCTATTCCATTCGCCTGTTCGTACCCCAAATACTTGTAAAGTTCTTCCTTCTCCATTGCCTTGATAGTCCCGCATCCATCAACATCCTACCCTGTCGTATTTTTTCCACTCACCCTTCACCATGGAATGTACCTTGCACTTATCCAAACCAAACCTCATGCCTATATCTTTATGACGTTCTGTGTCCTTCGCATCAATTCCTTAAGGTCGTTCTCCGAACTGGCATAGCTTTTGATGTCATCCATGTATAATAGATGTTCGTGCGTGCAGGTGAATCTCTTCCACCAGAAGCTATGGATTTTGTCCGGTCCAGGGATCTTCCAGTTATGCGTTTTCCGTATCGCTTCATACACTTCTAGGTGCGAGACGCTGTGAGAATACATAGTTGGTGTGTTACTAGATGTTCTTTTGATAGACTGAACTAATTTGGTATTTTTATGGACGGCATCTTGATTCCATATTTGTTCCCAGAAGGCTTTGGTATCTTCTTTGGTCTCTACACGCCCCGGTGTATTGTTGTTTTTGTCCTCAACGTGACGATAGAACATCTTTTGGCTTGTGTTGAACAGATGATTATCTTCTCTTCTTGCCTTACACTTCTTATAGCGCCTTAACGTTTTGGATGTTGCGGCTGACTTTTATTTCAGTCTGTCGAGTATCTCTTCCTGTGACTTGTCTGCGTCTGTTTTGTGTTTTCGTGTTATGCGTTCTACTGCCCGCTCTGTTTTTCTATTAATGTTTCCACGTGCTGCTTGTGTAAGCTGTCCGATACATTTTCGTAAGTTGTTGATTTTCCTCTCGTATCTTTTTTTGCCATGGTGGTGTAATGTCTCTTTTATTCTTCTCTTGCTTGTACCCTCATCTGTGTGAACTTGCTGGTGGTATAGTATACTAGTATACTAGTATACTAGGGTTTGGAGCTCTTTAAGGGATAATTCGTCAGTGATTCTCTTTGATATTGTCTTATCCAGTGCAGAAACGATATTTTATGCTGCCTTGCATATTTTTAATGTTGGTAGATTCGGCCTCCTGAGAGGGCCAGTCTCATTATACATAAAGTAAATCTTTTCAAATTCTCCTTCGATTTGTTGTTCTTCCGCATTCAGTAATGGTGTTTCGTTTTCACTTTCGCTGCTGTTGGCGTCTCTTGTGAGCAATTCTTCTCGTTCTTCGTCGTCAGGGGGGGGATTTGACCAAGTATTCGTTGCGCGTTCAATTTGGTCTGGTCCATTCTTTCTGCCGAGATGCGGTTGTTTACCATCAGCGATCGACGTTCATCAACCAGGTTCTGTGGTGTTTTGTTTTTTATCTGGGGAAATTTATTGATAACCATCTCGTGCATTTTTGTTACGTACTGTGTTTTTGATGTCTCCATGTTTGTTACTATTAGGTAGCATTGGACGATATATTCATTGATTTCGATAGACCATTTCGTCCTTTGCCTTTTTCTGTCTGCTCGAATGGGCTCAGGCTCAGTGTCCTCAGCAACATTGTGGGCAGTTGATGATTCTGGATCTGTTGGTGTTTTTTCCGCAGTCCTTGTGTCGTCGCCATTTTGTGTGGTATCATTCCGTGAAGAGTTGCCACTAGTCCCATTCTCCACGACAGGTTGAACCCCCGGACTGTTCCGAGAGGCGGCAACCTGAACCGTCTCGCCGCCCTGATTTCTTTGACTTCTCGTTATAGGAAAAATAAATCAACATACGCCGGGAGCTGCTAACCCATTCGGCGCAATACCAGTGCCCCGTTGTAGTGTTCCGCACACACCCGTGGGGTTTGAATTTGTGGAATTTTGCCATCTAGTTGTAGGTTGTGGCCTCAAAGTCGCCGGCAGTATTTTCTTTAATCTCGTTTTTTCATGCTAATTGAGATTTAGTTGAAAATACGGTTATTTAAGTAATTAAGCATCGTTTTTTGTTATTGTATTGAATTAAAAGAGTAAAATAACAAATCATGGCAAACTTGTGAGATTATTACTCGCATTTTTTGAGTCGGAAATTTTTTTAGAGATTTTCAATTTTTTTTTGTTTTTAATGAAATTTTGGATTTAGCTTATCTGAACGATTCTGAACAACTTTTATTAACAAGTTTTTTTGATAAAAAAATCCCTAATACGACTTCTTCAATTTTGCTGTTTATTTTAAATCGTACTAGACTAGCATTTTACCGTGAAGGGAAAGTAACATACCGTAAAAGTACAATTTAGTGAGGGGTATAATTAGAAATTTTTTTTTTTAAATCGATAATATATAAAAAAAAATACAGGGGTGGTGCAGTCTAAATTGCGACACACTGTATATAAACTTATTGGTGTGTATTTCAAGTTAAAAATAGGTAAGTATATTATATTAATTGGTTACTGTAATAATTCTTATGAATAAAATTTATACAGATGCCTCCGCAAAAGTATCGGAAGGAATGGGAAAAGATGGTCATCCTAAAAGATTTTCTTATTGAACATAAAACAGATCCCACAAAAGTTTCTATGTTTTGCAAATGTGAATTGTTATCAAAATTGCATGACCTTTACCGTCACACAAAAACAGAAAAACATAAAAATTCTATGTAGCCCTTTTCAAGTAGAAGGCAGACCAAGTTAAAATTTCTACAAAATAAAGAAATTAGAATTAGACAAACTGCAGAAGATTAATATTATTTGTGGCTGTTCATACCGCTATTCATGACATAGACCATCTCGGTAATATTTGTAATAAATCATTTAGTGACAATAAAGCAGCTGGATTTATTAAACTTCATTGTACAAAATGTTCTCAAATTATTACCAATATTATAGGAAACCACTTCAAGAAAATTTAAACGGAGGACGTAGGTAACAATCCATTTCGTTTAATAAATAAAGAATTAACTGATATAACAATTAAAAAAATGTTGGGCGTTGTTATTAGGTATTACAGTTCTAATGTTGTAATTGATTTCTTGTTGTATGCTTCTAATGCTTCATCTTTAGACAACACTGATAATTCTTCCATTATAAGTATATTTGAATGTAAACGAGCTCTTAATTCACTAATTAGTTTTATCAAAAAACTTGCATATTTTTTTAAATATTTTTATTGCCACTGCATTAATATTTCCATTGTGACAAAATTGTTCAAAATTGTATCATAAATAAGGATTTGGATCTAGATTATTTTCTACGTTGTCTTTAAAAAAGTCAAATTTATTCAGTCTGCTTGGAATTAATATTTTAATACACAGATTTACTTGGTCACATCAATCTTTCACTTTCAAAAAGTTTATTACATCTTTGTATGTAAAATAGGTTACAGATATATTAAATACAGTTTTAATCATTTGAAATAAATATTTGAATCGAATTATTTGTCGCTTTTATTTAAGTTGCACGGCGGATATGTATGAATATGAGTGGTGAGATCTAAAAGTGGTAAACAAAAATTTGAATATGAAATTTTTATAAAATCACAGTAAAATGCAATTTTAAATAGAACATATCTAGGAACCGTTAAAAGTGCGAAACCAAAAAAAAAATCCATTTATGGTACCAAGTTTATTCCAACAAACAACGAATTCCAAATTATATAGTAGTACTTAGTTATATAACCCAACAAAATTTACTAGGTTCCGTGTCCTATATTCTTTAGATTTGCTTGCTTTGGCGCTTTTTGGAGTTTTTTTTCTTCATGTTTTTTGCGCCTTTGACTAACGTAGAGTTGGCAACCCTGCAGACGTGCGTATGCGTATGCGAAACTACATCGTAGTAGAGTTTAATGTCATTTGTTGTATTGTTATTACTAATCAAATAAATACACTCGGTTAAAACATTCTTACAGGGTGTTCGTTCCTAAAGCGCAAATTCAGTCAACTTGAATTGGGCACATCTCCATTTTTTAAAATACAACACCCTGTATATATTTAGATCATTCAATTCCTATTAATAAGTGCTTTGATTTTTATTAAGCACATCCTATGTCTATGTCTTCAACTTTTCAAGTTATTATGGTATTTATTAAGTTTTCTTTATTCCGGTCGTATTTAAATTCGTAGCAGGCGACGATTTAAAAAATGAAGGTCAGAAAATAGATATTTAATATTAGAGATTACAAAAAAAATGTATTTTCAGAAAATGAAAAATATCTCTGAAATTAACGAGTTTAGGGCTAGAGTATGTTTATCTTTCTTGTTCATATTTTATTGGTACTTCCAACTATATAATAATATTGGGGGTATTGTATTAAAAAAAAAACAAAATTGAAGTCTATACCACAGTTACGAAATACCCTGTATACATACCAATAATTTTAATTATAGACCAATCATAATCCTACAACAAAGTTTTTTTTTATCTGTCACTGTTTACAATTATTGAGGAATTCCCTACCAGTGAAACATCCAGTATATAATTTTCGGGAGCCATAAAAGGATCTACATTATGATCCTTTTATGGTGTTAAATAAAAGTAAAAAAAAAATCCTAATTTTACAAGTAATATGAACGTAACATTAAAATAATTAGTAAAGTCTAATTAAGAAAATGTATGCTTTGCGTTTCGGCGCTTCCGGAGCAAATTTCGTTGGCGTCAGAAACGCTCACGGATGCCAAATCACCACTAGCATTAAAACCCTGAAAATCACGGCACAGCCAAATTAGAACCCATAATAACATCGAGCTGAGCACCTCGGCAAACATTAAAGGCACGAACATTAAAGAATTTATAAGGGAACTTGGCAAATTGCAAAACAACTCACTCAGGGTTTCATGTCATTTAACGCTTTTCATGATTATGTTTTAGGTGATTTTAATATTATTTTTTTTAAATATTGATGATCAAGTTACTAAATTACTTCATGGGGTTGGCATGAAATAGCTTGTGAATTCTACTACTCGTATTACATCTACAACTCTAAGTTTTATTGATTTAATCTTAACAACGGATGAAAAAAGTATAAAGAATGTCAATGCTGAAATGTTACGCAAAAATCAGATGATGAATTGGTAACCTCCAAACTTCCAAATTCCTAAATCTAATCATTCAGTGTAAGAATATTAATGAATTAAGTATAATCAATTTATTTTTGATTGTGTTGTGCGATTGTGATAATATAAATAATAAAATTGACTTTCTAAACTTTAATAACTATGTTGAAATGCTTGCTGTTCCACTTAGAACTTTATGCTTCACTAAGCTGTTTTGTCCATGTATCACACCTATCCTCTTTTCGATTGTTTCGGAGAAGTTAGGATTTTCCAAAAGTAGGTCTTCAAAATTATCATTAGAAACGACAATCCCTTTATAAACAGCAGCTAATAAAATCAAATATCTACAAAACAAAACGGAAACTTCGATTGGATCAGTAACATACATACCTATCATCATAAGGGGTGATATATTTCCCGTCAATTTTGCGGGACGGTGTGAAAACCACAGTGCCCTCTTCTTCAAGAGTTTTTAGTAAGTCTGGGTCCGAACTCTGACTTTGTTTCATATGGATCCTTGGAACTAATGCACAAACGTCGTGGCCTCGCCTTTGGAAATAATCAATGCAGATCTTCAGGCCATTAACAGAAAAAAAATTTCCATTTGAATGTCTGAAAGAATTTTTTTTCCAAACTTCAGAATATCAAAACAGTGCTGCAGTAGTACAAATCTTACCCAAAGGCAATATTCGGACCATCAATAAAAACTGGCCTTAAACCAGTTGTTCGCACTACGCCACCGTTCAAAAAATTATCTCCAAATATATTTGGATTGTTGTCATATTCGTTCAAACATTCTGTTAATTGTTCATCATTTACATTATGTCGATTTCCTGTAAAATTCTTTGTAAAAACTTTTTTTCTCTTGCGTTTCTTTTTCTTCTTATTATGCCATTTCTTATTTCTGTTTTTTTTTTGCTTATTTCCTTTTCGACGTTTTTTGGCAGGCAAATGTTCAAAAGAATTTCTTCTTTTTTATTTAGCATTGTGCTGCTATCACTGGGATCACTAGGATCGTTCGGCAATATTGATATTACATCCATACGTGTCACCTAACTAAAAATTACAAATTGTGAGTATTGTGACAGTGAAGCATTCACACTTGATCAGTAGAAGTCGAAAGCGGAGAAAAAAAATTATACTCTAGAGTATAACTCATTTAAATAGGTATAAGTATATGAACGTCTTCTTTTCATGTCAAAAAGGTTGAAAGAACTAAAATACAATCGTTTTCATTTATATATTTACTTTCCAAAAACACACATAACCCCAAACAAGTAATTGTTTAATAATGACTTAAAACATTTAAATGAAAACAAAACAATATCAAAAAAAAAAATAATCTTAATAATAGTTTTTAATAATCTTAAATTAAGTTTTCAAACACATCACCACTTCTATCTAAACACTTTCCTATTCTTTTTAAAATGTTCTTATGTGTGGCACGTCGAATCATTGCACCGTCTAGATTATTGAACACGCCTCGCACCCTGGCTATCATATCTTCTTTGGTGGTAGCAGGTGTACTGTATACTTTATCTTTAACATACCCCAAACAAAGTAATCTAGGGGCGTTAAATCGGGTAATCGCGGTGGAAACCTATAAGGTCCTTTATTTCCAAGCAACCGATCATTTCGTTTAATACTTGTCCAACGGCTCTAGTACTATGTGCTGGCGCACCATTCATCAAACTAAGACGTTTAGTTATAGGGAAGTATATATACTGTCCCTAATTTCGAACGAGCAATGTAATGAAACTGAAAAAAATATAGGTTGCAATTTAAAAATAACAAGATATTGATATTTTCTGGATGAAAAGTTTGACATTGTTTTCTGAACACCCTGTATTATTTCGTGAAGTTTATAATACCGCATTTGATGCAGTATACTTTCCAAAATAATTAACTATAATTTTAAATTTGTGCATACATTCATTATTTGGGAATGTTGTTATGAGTAATAGCCTGCAGTTGTCAATTTTTTTCCAAAAATTAAAATATTTCGTGAAGGGATACATACATTTTTTTTAGTGGAATTTTAAAGGGGAAGTTTATTAGACAAACTCGCCTTAAAATTACCGCGGGAATACGAATCAATCATAAAAAATGAGGTGTTCCATTTAAAATAAAGGAGTTGATATCCATTTCCGGTATAACCGGAAGAAGAAAAAATTCGAAACTATTTTAAATCGAAAACTCGTCGTGACATACCCTGTATCTTTTTTGGTCATATTTTATTGATACTTCCAAATATACAATATTATTAGGGGTATTCTATTAAAAAAAACCAGAATTGAAGTCACAGTTACGAAACACGCTGTATACACATCAATATTTTTAAATTATAGACCAATCATAATCATACAACTATTTGTAGAATTTTTTTTCCATCTGTCACTGTTTACAAGTTATTGAGAAATTCCCTGTCAGTGAAACACCTTGTATACAGGTTGTAATTTAATTATACAAGTTTGTGTGAGATACGTTATATCTTCACTGGGTATTGATTGATTTTTGTATCTTGTTCGTTATTAATATTATTAATATTACATGTCTACATTTTATTTTCTTCGTTAACATTCTATATTTTAACAACACCCCAATAATCAACTATTTTCCTGACTTAGCATCCAATTTTTTCTTTTTTATGTGGAAATTTGATTTATAGCTTTATAACCAAATATGGTACATGACACATGGCTTAAATACTCTGGTTCAGGTGGTAGAACAAAAATTTCTTTTGTTTTCTGTTTGTTTGAACTTGCAATTTTTTTTTGTTTGTATCGTAATCCTTAAACTGTCTTTTTGTTTGTAGTAGTTCTTTCTTTTAATTAATAAAGGCATTATTATTATCATTAAATCTGCATCTACTAACTTGCTTAATGCCTTTTCTGCAAATATCTCAGCTGAACATCTGACGTCAGTTGACGTTTTATTCCTACTACTCGTTTTTATTCCTCTTTTTTATTTTTTTCTGTATTTGTCGCTCCATACGGTTATCGAATTCTTGAAAAATGTCTACAACCGTCAATAAATGTTAGGACATATTTGCTGCCTCCAATTAAAACGTTCTCCAGGAACCAGGACCTCTATCCAGTATATCATGTGCTTTACTTTTGTTTGACTTGAATGGTATCCTTGCGTACTCTCCTTTTATGTAAATATCATGTGGAATGTCAGCATTAGATGATCATCGACACCTATAACCATATTATTGACTAATTCAAAATTTCGATGCCATAAATTTTTTTAAATTGTGCGTAAAAAGCAGGAGAAAACTCATGAGATTATGTTGATCCTTTGTCCATTTTATATATTTCATTCTTTTTTGATAGTAGACATAATTTTTCTTTGTTTATTTGTTCGGATTTTATTGGAAATTATTGTACGACGATAATGAACTGGCTATGATGTTTGGGACATAAAGAAATCCATGAGCTGTGATTTCGTCTATTTCATCTTCTATTTCATCTTATAAACAGCTGTTATCATGTGGATATCGAATGATATCGAATGTCTCGTACAGAAATCGACGTACCAGTCTTCATCTACTTGATTGCTTCACATGAAAGAATGAACTGTTTTCTCAGATTTATCACATTGCATATTTCAGTAAAAAGCAAATGCTCGTGATAATCAAATAAAAGATACAGTGCAATTAATGTCTTACATACTTACTGTGCAGATAAAAAATAAAATTTAAAAAAACATACTTTAAATTCGTCCAGAATTTTAAGAAAACTTTAAACGTTTACGCGTACTTGTATAGTAATTACGCTAATTTAATATTTAGTGCCTCATTATAATAATAATGCTTTGATTTTTCCTACTTTAAATGATTTTTTTATGAAAAAGGAAGAATATTAAACAGTTGGTAGACGTATTGTAATTTAAATTTAAGGTTGTTATATGAGCCGGTTATTATTTTAATCGACGTCAATTATGTTACTACATATTTTGAGAATGTAAGTTTCTTTGTATGTTCTACATTCTGGGAGTCTTAATCTTACTAGGTATACGAATTTCGCAAACGAAAAGAACACTTTAAAAAAACGCAAAGAATTAACTTAGTGAGACACAAGGGTGTTAAACATACTTAAATTTAAAGTTTTGTTGTTGTTATTATTATTATTATTATTATTTGAATAATAAATAAAATTTGAAGAAAATTCTCATTTTAAAGAAACTAAGTAATAAATTCAACCAGTAATTTGTTATTTCATCGTTACTTGCAGTACTTACAGTGTTTACTGTATCGATTGTGGTTGATTGTGGCGTCTTGTGGTTAATTAAATTATCAAAAAATTAAAAAAAAAAAAAATAAATAATAATGTAGAAAAATAGTGTAAATTTTTAATTTTAGTGACACATTTCTACATCTTTAAATAGGCCATCTAGCAAATTAAAATTAAGCAATAAAATATATTTCACGAGTAAAATACTTCGAATTATAATAATAATATGGAGCTAGAAAGTTGAAATAAACAAAAAAATAATAATAAGAAGAAATAAAATAGTATTAAAAATATGTGTTTCATCACTTTTAAATCTGTGTGAAGTGTAATTTAAAAATAATCAAAACACCATTTCAAAATATAAAAGATAAACCAAATAAATTTTTTTTTGTTTTATTTTCATTTTCATTTTTTTAACTTACTGATGGTTACAGGGTGATGTCCATTTGGAGCGGGGTAATAATCTTCCCTAGGTTCTCGCATCTCTTGAAGACATTTCGCCGCCAGATGTCGAAAAACAGCTGCAACATTAACATCTTCTTTGACGGATGTTCTTATTAGCTTACACCCTAAAGCTCTGGCTAGAAGTTCGGCTTCTTCTCTGAAAAATAAATTACGACAAAAGTTAACTTGAATATATATTTTTCTCATGTAAATATTTACGTACGAAAGCAACCAACGAATAACGCGATTCCAGGCCGGAAGCCAACTTGTTAAAATTAGCAACGGCGTATAAGCCTTTGATCTATTCATGAGATCAATAAAAAAGTAAAATATATTTAAGAAGGCGAATAAACAAAAATTACTCTAACAGAATACAGCATTTAAGGAAATAATAATAATATTAATTTACTTAGCTTTAAAAACAAGTTAATAACAATTCAAAGAAATGATAGAATATTCTATTTAAATCGCTTTAAATAAGCAAAAATTAAGGAAAGAATCCATGGTCTCAGGATCAATCATATGGAATAATTAATAATATAATCTGATCCAAGATAGTATTTCATCATTTGCTTTTTCCAGTTTCTTAGTCGTTTCTTTGATGGCGCCAATTTTATAACCATTAAATCAGGTAGTGTATTGGCCTTCGTGCATTTCCATGCGGCACTACTGTCTTGATTTTTCTTATCGTCGAATATTATTTTCTTGGTCGGTTCTGAATATTCTTTTTGTTATTTGTGTCATTTATGGTACTTTCTGTTGTTTTTCTTTAAACTTTGTGCAAATGTTTTTTTGCTCATTAACGGATTAACGGATTTTATTTACCATTAATATTTTGATTAATGTGCTTTTGAAATGTTTTGTTACCTCGTATCATCTATAATTTACAAAGTGTTCTTGTCCACAGTTAGTACATTCTCTAGTTACGTGTTTTCAAGCACATTTGTGTGACTTGTTTAACACTAGTTGTGAAAAGCATTAATAAATTATTATGATTACTTCAGTCTTTACTGCTTCGTTTTGTATGGTTTTATTTCGCATATTTTTATAAAGTGAGCATAGAAAGGGTGAGATGCCTAGTTCAGAGCTTATTTTAAATTTTCTGATCTTCTTTCTTTTAGATCTTTTGGATCTATTGTTGATGGAAGTCACTTTTATTCGTCTTATTTGTTCGTATTGTATTAATTGTGATTTCTGTCTCAAGAGCTCTTATGAAGTTTTCTGCATTTAGTGCCATTAATTTTTATGTTGTCATTATTTAAGAATTCAGCTTTAAGGATTATATTGTTTGCATTTAATGTGTTGATACTTATTTCTTTATCCTTTGATTGCCTCTCACCACTTGCCCAAGTTCGAAGAATTTATATGGACTGAGAAGGAGGGGCTTGGTTGCGGCCACAACCGTCTTACTGATGTTAAATGTGAGCCAGTGTCCGGCATATGCTGCAAGAATTTGAGAAGCGTAGAAAACCTTATCAGAATAATCGTCCGTAAGGCCAACTCAAAGTCAGAAACATTGTAAACTTATAGAGGTGCCCGCGGTAAAACGAAATACCCTCAATATCTAAGAATCTAAAAAATTTTCTTCAAATCGCTGAAACACGTAAACTTTAGATCGATTAGGGCCAACTTTTAGCGAAGAAAGCCATATCTACATCTCCCTAGCTGCAGGAGTGCCAATCCTAAAATTCTTTAATTACACCAGGAGTTGAGTGATACCTCATTTAAAAGCTTATAGAATTTGCATTTCAACGGTGTTTTCGAGAAATTAGCTTTTCAAGATAACTATGGTACAAAACAGAAACGGCAATTTAGTTAGAAAAACAGTCAAGATTTATTTGAGAAGTTGTTAGAAATGGCCTCCTCCAACTTCCATACAATTATACAAACGTTGCTGAAACCCACGACGTCTATAAAAAATTTACGAGATAGAATGTACAATTCTAGCTCCTGCCTGCCGTGCAGTGACCCCTGAAATTTTTCAAAATCTACGCCGTGGGTTTGAGCAACGTTTGTATGTAATTGTATGGATGTTGGAGGAGGCTATTTCCAACAACTTCTCAAATAAATCTTTCTTTCTGTTTTGTACCTTAGTTATCTTGAAAAGCTAATTTCTCGAAAACGAATCCATGGATTTCAAAAATTGATACACCGTTGAAATGCAAATTATGTAAGCTTTTAAATGAGGTATCACTCAACCCCTAGCCCAATTTAAGAATTTTATGGTTGGCACCCCTGCGGCTTGGGGGCTGTAGATATGGCGATCATTTCTTCGCCAAAAGTTGTCCCCCATCGATCTAAAGTTTACGTGTTTCAGCGATTTTAAGAAAAAAATCAGATTCTTAGATATTGAGGGTGTTTCGTTTTACCGCGGACAGCCTGTATATTACATTTCATAATAAAAATATAAGGTTGAACTTATGGTAATATCATGCAAAATACTGCAACATTTTCGATTTTTTATTAATTTAACCATTTTCCAAAATTTATGAAAGAAAAACAATAAAAAATATAGAATTGAAGTAGAAAAGTAAAACATTATTAACCTTCTTAAATGTAGTGGGTTGGTTTTTATTCATGCGAATAATTTTACGCTTTATAAACGCTAAAAAGATAAGAAAGATATCAAAGCATTTAATGATGTATTAGTCAATTAAGTAAATGTATGTAATAGCAGCTGCTCTTAAGTTTATATTTTAAGACACTTATGAGAGCATGCACATGTCTTTATTAATAAACTTAACATTGCTGTTACAATAATTTATAAATTAAAATGTGAAACAATAAAAAAATATTATAAATATTTTATTTTAAACATCATATTTATTTCAAACTAAATTTACCTTTAAATTATAAACGTCCCAGTATTGTTTTGAATTTTTCATTGAAAAGTTTCTGCAGAGAGTAGGCAATGAATAGTTGATTGCCTACTCTCTGCAGAAGCTTTTCAATGAAAAATTCAAAACAATACTGGGACGTTTATAATTTAAAGGTAAATTTAGTTTGAAATAAATATGGAATCAATATATTCATAAGAGAGCAGATCATTTTGAAATACATAAAACTAATCTAATATACTCACGAGCAATGAAATCGGCCCACCTGGCACTTTTCATTTTAAATGTACTTTTTTCGGGAACCATGTGTTTAAAACATACAACATTTGGCTGAAATGCTTGTTTATTTGTGTTCAAATTAAAACAAATCGTTTGGATTTGCAGATCATTATTGTTATTTATCAAGTTTAGAGCTCTACATTATGCATCGTTCAATATTTAGGGAGAGCAAGTGTATTGATCTTTTGTACTCTAGCGGGGAATAATGAATCAATTAACACATCAATTGGCCATTGATCTTTTGACGGTTATATTGTTTGTCACAAACGTAAAGCCAGTAAAGCAAAGATCGTAAAAACAATAGACACTGTGCCCGAGGTTGCTGCACAAATCTTTGCCTTACATCAGCAAGGTTTAAAGCAAGCGTTTTGTGACAACAATTAAATGTGAGCTGTGGTTCAATTCGAAGGATCTACCAAAGATTTGAAGAGATTTGCACCTTTCATCAACGACCAGGAAGTTGCTCGGTGTACTTCAGCACGATATGATCGCTTCCTGTTGTCAACACTTTTGCGAAATCTTCGATACACTGCGATTCAAGCACAACAACTGCTTCGTGACGTCCAGGCTCTGAACGCCAGTGAGTGGACGGTAAGACGACGACTGCGGGAAAGCAATTTGAGACCTTGTAGGTCTGCAAAGTGTCCAAAACTTACTGCAGCTTATCGTCGAGTACGACTTAATTTTGCACGGAAGCACCTTGGATGGAGAATAAATGAATGGACGACCGTTCTCTTCTCAGATGACAAAAGAATATGTCTTTACGGCAACTATGGAAGAGAACGAGTGCATCGACGGCCCGGACAGCGGTAGCGCAGTGTTGCATTGAAGAACGCGTCAGCCACGGCAGAGATTCGTATATGGTCTGAGGTGCGATAATCGTAGATGCGAAAACCGAACTTGTTTTCACAGATGTGGGTAACAACGACCACATAAGTCTGACCTGACGCTGGCTTTATCAGTAACAATTTTCTGTTTATGCACGATAATGCGAAGCCACACACTGCACGTACCTTCGAGAAGTTGAGGGTCCAGCTATGGAGAGACCAGCGTGCAACTCTCACTTGAATCTCATCGAGCATTTATGGGACGAGCTCAAACGAAAGGTTCGAGCCAGGATTCCTGCTGCTACGACCATTCCAGAACTGACGATTGCAATAGAAGAGGAATGGGATAACATGCCTCAAAATGTTATCGCTAATTTGTTTAACTCCATGAACAATCGAATGTCAACTGTAATTAGAGCACGGGGAGGTTATACTTGTTGTTAGAATAAAGATTTTTTTTAAACTTCATTGCTTAAATTCGATAATACCTTTCTTTTCAATATAAAATAATGATTTCTTGCATTTTTTTTGTTTTGTCTCTTATTTGTTGTTTAAAAAGGGACAATCAACAATTCCAGTTAATTAAACGATAAATGAATAGTGTTTTCAGCCATTTATTGTATTGTTCAATCTGATGTTTGTTTCGCAAGATTTTTGAATGAAAAATGCCAGATGGGCCGATTTCATTGCTCGGAAGTGTATATTACTAAAGTTAATTTTCACACAAATACCGGATGTGCCAACTATCTGGGGTCGGTCTATTACGTCTTACCTATTCACTTTATTAAAAAATGTTTCAAGTAAAAGTTGTTTGGAGTCAAGTACTCTACACCATAAAATTATTCTGAAATATACAGGGTGTTTAGTTTTGCCTCTACGTTATACAACTTTGTTATTTTAAATGGAACACCTGTATATCGTCGCATTTTCAGATTCCCCGGAACAAAATAGGGAAAGTTTTCGAGATATTCCACTTTTAGGTAAAAAAAATTAATTTAGGTAGTTCTCTTTAAAAATTAATAACGTTTTTATTAAAGACGATTTTGTAACGATTCGTTGGCATAATGGTAACAATGCTTCAAGTTAAACAGTCAATACCAAATATCCTCGTTATATTATACAGGTTGTTTCAAAATTGATAATGAATTGCAGCATATTTAAAAGGCTAAAACTCGTTTTTTTCAAATGGAACACCTTGTATATTTTTATGCCATTTGATCAAGTTTTAAGTTCTTTTTCGATCGCGTATAACATTCCCTATAGCTAAAATTAATTCTTTTTGAGTTATAGGTAATTAAGTATCCTAAAACCTGTATTAGACAAAATAAGATATAAGAT
>JAFFZR010016150.1:0-15756 GCA_018397195.1 Lethrus apterus | reverse complement strand
TTTTTTTTAAATTAAATTACATACTCCTTTTTTGGGTTTTAGTAGCTCAACAGAAGTAAACTCTCTGAATTTGGTTGATAATCAAACAATTTTGTCGATTCTTGCATAACTAACAGAGTTAAAAATAAAAATTAGGTTTTCAGTATGATAGTTGCTGTTGCAAGGGACTGTATAAAGTACTAAACTAATAAATAAATTTGAAATTGTTTGTATCTGTATTCTTATTTGCTCCTGTCTATTGCTTATTATTTAGTAAACTTTATTTATTACTACTTTATACAGTCCCTTGCAACAGCAACTATCATACTGAAAACCTAGTTTTTACGTTTAACACAATTAGTTATGCAAGAATTGACAAAATTGTTTGATTATCAACCAAATTCAGAGAGTTTACTTCTGTTGAGCTACTAAAACCCAAAAAAGGAGTATGTAATTTAATTTAAAAAAAATTGAGAAAATTGTGGTTTTTAATTTTTTTTTTGTAATATGTACAATCATTGTCATAGTAAATGTCGTACCAATAAAACGCACGTCGAGTTTAAAAAGAACAGAAGGGTCGACCGTATTTAAAAAGGATCTGTTTAAAATTCATTTATTCTAAAATTTGTGTTACTCCAATGTTCCCCGACATAATATTATCTTTATGTTATTTATAAATGTAAAAAATATTTTTTAGTTTAAAAGTATCCTAAAATAAAAATATTCGACATAAATTTTATGATTCAGGATATATTGAATTCTCTCATATAGTTGTTTGTAACCACCAAACAATTAACAAATATCTCAAAAAATAATTTAAATAGAACAAGTATATACGTGCGTTTCGGTTTTATTGGTACGAGATTTACTATGACAATGATTGTACATGGTGATGGTACGTATAAAAATTTGCACATACCATCAGAATTGAATTCTAAGCAATTTTTTCAAATAATATTTTGAGATATCATGTCATCTAACCTCACTTTTTGCAGATTATTAGCATATTTTTTCAATTACCCGCCATATTGGTAGTTACGTGACATGAGTCAAAACGAATTTTTGGGTTTGTGGACATGCACAAAACGAATTTTACGATATTTCAATAATAAAAAAATTTCCCATATGTTGCAACATTTCTGCCGGTCACTGTATAAAATAAGATTGAAAAAAAACCTTAAAAGGGTAGGATTTCTGGTAAAAGTGTGCATCTTCGTGGTATTACTCAAGGTGGTGTGTTAGGACCATTCCTGTTTATCCCGTTTAAATAAATTTACAATTAATTAAAAAAGTCTATACGAGAAAACGTCTTGCACATTTTTTAAAACAAAAAAAAAAAAACTTCAACGAATTTATTGAAAATAGGTTACAATTGGTTGGAATTGCAGGAAATGAAAATGAAATAAAAATTATTAATGAAAAATGATGGCTAACACGTGCATTAATTACTGATATATTTATGGACTGGTTTCGAAATTTGTTCCTCATTAGCATGGGGGGTTGACAGAAAATTTTTGAAACTTCATAAGACGATCACAATGTTTAATTTATTGAAAATGTTTAAATTTTGTGAATTTTCGTATGACCTAATCTAACGTAGTCAAATTGTGAGTGTAGGGATGTATTTCAAATTATTAACATTTTTGTAATTTCATAAAAACCTAAAAAAAAATAAATCAAAAAAAAATTTATTTTCATGTCCAAATCTAATTTAATCAATTTGAATTTTTTTCAATTTTAAAAAATATTAAATTATAAATTATAGCAACAATTCGATATCGCGTTATATGGAGCTGACGCAATCGAAAACTTATTCAAACACAAACAGGTATTACCAACGCGAGAATCTAATAAAATGGACCCTCCGATTTTATGGCCGCTTTACGGTCACTTAACATGTCCTTAATAGAGAGCGCGACCGTTAAGGGTTCATCCGGAATATTCGATGTACAATTGTACGACCATAGGAAACATACAGTTTGTCGAACGTTAGATTTACGATCGACGTTTCGAAAGAATTAAATTTTTCATTTGCAAGTTTTCCGCGTTATAAATGTACGAAGACGTCGAAGACTCGATTTGTGGTCTTCACGTGTTGGGAAAAATTGTCTTCGATGAGATTTTAAAGTTTTAGTTTTTCGTCCGGAATTCAAATATTACTTGTCAACGTCACATCGAAGGTTATTCGTTTTGTGAGATGCGGCTGCTTCTCATCGGATTCGCATGCACGTTTACAACTTTACAATTTCGCCGGGTAAACATTCCGTTTAAGTACAAATAATAGATTTGTCTTCAGGTATACAAACAGCGAATCGAGTCGGTAGCGGAAAATGAAGTGTACTTCTCACACACACAATACGTTTCCAAGGATATTTTCCATGTTCATTTTCACAAATGAGGTGGATTTATATCTTTCTTTCTTACTCTGTAACCGGTTGCTTTCCACTTTTAAATGCAACGAACACACAGGTAAATATATTTATTTTATAAACGCTAAATAACTCAAGAGAGTAAATATTACATTGAGACTATGCAAATTGGACTTATTTTTTTTTTTTGCGCACAAATTGCGGAAATTCTCTCTTGTCTTTTGTTGGAAAAATTTCAGCGATTTAAATAAAATTGCCGCAGGTATATTTTCATGAATTTTTCCGACTCCAATTAGTCTCATTTTTATATTTAAAATGTTTCTTTTTAGTGAATATTCTTACTTCCGTGGTGAAACCAATTATGTGTTTACGAGTCGAAAATTTATTTTAAGAAGAAATATTATTCAAGCGTGTACCGATTTTTATTTTTAATCCACGTCGGCAAAGTTTTACGAAAATTGTTGGAAATACGCCCCCTACATATTGACAATCTTCAACACCCTCTAACGGAGATCAGTGTTTTTTTTTGTTTGTTCTACGCTGAATTTTATTAATAAAATTGTAGATTGTTTATTTAGAAAAATGAGAAAATTATTGGATCGTAATTGGATATGCTATAAGCCCGACTGTGATTTTTTTCCGTTACATTAAAGTTAGGTTGGATAGGGCACACGAAAAATTCATTTAAATAAATGGTTAAAAAATCAAAGAAAAACTTTCAACAGATGGAAATTGTTTGGATTTTGAGTCATTCTTACTGAGTTGGGTTCAAATCCGTAAATGGTAGTTTGCCTTAAAAAGAAATAAAAAATATTGAAAATCCCATAAAATGCCATGAAATTGCCCTGACTTGCAATGGAACAAACACATATGAGAAGAGTTAATTATTAACTGATTAGTATCTGACTTGGGATTAAATAATGGGTTAAAATCTATTTGGAAAAAGCTAAAATAGGAAAAAACTCAAAATGTTTAAAAAATATTGAAAATCCTATAAAATAGGTTGGATCTTGTTGGATTTTAAAATTTCAGATTGCTTTTCGATTCAAAAGACCAAACATGTAAAACGTCTATCGTATATGACGTATTTGTTGCTTTGCACCGAAAAATCACAAAAATTTTGAATTTTGAACATTCAATTTAAAATTTTGAATTTAGAACATAAAACAAAACCCAACCTGATATTTTGAATCAATGGCGCCCCAACCAAATGTAATTTTGAACCAAAAATATTTAATCCAACCTAGAATTTTGACCCTAAAACATATGGAAGATTATTACGACGGATGAAGGAATTAAACTCCAACAAAGTCTTAAAGTTTTTATTGTCATTGTGTCTTTGTTGGAATTTAATTCCTTCACCCGCCGTTAACTTCTCACTCCAGAAATGCATTTAGAATTATTGTTTTTATTAGAATGCTTGGGTTGGATGTTTATCTTCAAAAGTTGTGTTGGATTGGGTTCAAAATTGTTTGAAATAAACCTAATAAAACATCTACTCCAACCCAACAGAAACCTAAAGCCTAAAAATTCAAATATGTGCGATTGAATTTTTGGGTTTTAGGTTTCTGTTGGGTTGGAGTAGATGTTTTATTTCAAACAATTTTTTGAGTTTGGTCTTCATTTGATTTTAGATTGATGGACTGGTGGATTTTTTGGATTCGAAAACATGTACTTGAATGAAATATAAACCCAAAACTTTTAACACATTTTTTGACTCAAAATAGAACCTAAATTAAATTCGAGTTTGCATTTTGAAAAAATTTTATATTATTTTTGGCCAGTTTTACCGAAAATTCAAGATTTGCTTACGTTGTGTACGGGGCTTTTTTAAGGTTATTTTGGGTTGGGTTGGGTTGGGTTTCATTAGAAATTTTCAAAATGTCGGAAATGAAAGAATTTAAATAGAAAATTATAAAAAAATTGAAATGTAAAACATCAAAATAAGGAAAATGGGGCTATAGGGTTTATTTCATATTTTCTCCAAAAACTGCTGGATGGATTTTTGAAATGAAAAATATTAGTTTTATTTTAATTACAAATCTCAAGTTAATGAGGAGGAATGTTTTGGAAAAAAATAACCTTTAATTTTATAATTATAATAAAAAACAGGGAGCCTCCCCTCGAAACGTATAATAAAAATAACCTATAAGCTTCGTTTAATATATACAGAGAGATTCTAAAATAGCTATCAATATTTCAACAGGTGATAGCTAACATTAGCACAAAAAAAGGCTATAAGACTGTGTTTAGAACCGAATGCTCATACAAAAAAATGACATTTTCCGAAAATTTTAACTGAAGATAGAACCGTCGTTTTTGCTGATTTGGGTTTGAGCCAACGTCAGCTATCACCTGTTAAAATAGTGGGACCTATTTTAGAATGATCCTGTTTATATGTGTATATTAGACTGGAGTACCACAAAGATCTATTTTATGCCCTCTTTGTTTTATTTATCGCGTTGTAATCCATCTTAAGGGGATTAAGGCTTAATGTGCCTTGATTATTGAAATAAATTGAAAAAATGTAATGACACGTAGGCACAATACGTAGTGAAAGACCAATCAATAAAACCTGTAACACATGCACCCACATCGTAATTTTTCAAAATCTAGATAGCGGTTCTCTTCTCGAAACAAAGAACGCGTAGCCGGTGGTGTCCAGCTGTCCTGCCACGTGTTTCCTGAACATCAGCGCCACATCGACAGGTGCACGCACTAATCTGTTGTTTTATTTTTTCTTGTAATGCGTTTGTTTTCGTCTTTCGTCTCTATCGGCCGATCGGCGCTCTCCGTCGCGTAGGAAATGACTCGCGCGTGCCACCTATCTCTAATTTATGTGATTACTTTCGGCAGTATCCCCACTTGCCATATGCTTTCACTATTATCGTAATAAACATGTCGGTAAACTCGCACCGATCACGTACGATCGTCTCGTTCTCGTACGTTGGGCGATCGGTGGTGCGTTCGACGACGTGCGTCAAAAACCTACGTAAAACGAAAGATTTTGGTAGTCGAGATAAGTTGGAAATAATTACAAGTTCGGAACTACGGCAGCTGTCAAAATTCTTTTCTTCGAGGCGCACCTTGCTTTTAAGTATTCGAAAAGACCACTTACGGACTTGTGTGTGTGCTGTAGATTTTCCCACCAATTATAATTCTGTAATAACTTTTGGTAGTCCACTCGTGCTTCAAACGATTTCACCTAATTTTTTCAACGTGGCCATTAAAAAAAAAAAAAACGTGAAGCAATAATTTACGTTATAAATGAATTTCCATTTTGTATAATGTTACAGCTCAACGCTACCTATTTCCAGGTATTTTGTTTTAATTAGTCAAAAAGAGAGCCGGACTAACGAACTTGTTTTCATAGGCCACGCGTGTGGCTAATAAACATATTCTTTAAATTAAATATTTATTTAAATAATAATTAATCTTGAAAATACGGTTTCTCGTTATTTTTAAAAATGTTTTATTAGTAAAATTATTTGACGCAAAAATCTTCACATGTTACAAAAGCAACAGAAACAATTTGAGCTTAAAACCAATAAAATTTACTAACCCAACCCAACCCAACAGCAACAGCTTGGAGGGTCCTTAGAAAAGTGGGCGAAACTTCGGCAGTTAGTACGCAATCCGGAACGTGGTTCCGATCCGGAAGGAATATTTTTTTCCAAACAAAGATGAACATTTGTTGTTTAAAATAAAAGTCCTTAAACTCAAAATAAAACTGTCCTTAAATAAAATTCAAACCCAAATATATCCTTACAACAATGAAAAATCAAAATGGATTAAAAAATCTGGTGGACAAGTTTGAGTTTTGAGTTTAGGTAGTCATTAAAAACACAAATCAATTTTTATTTAAGTTTTAAACCCAAACTTAATTTGATCAAAATTAATATCCCACGTGTATTTAAAGTTTTGCAAACTGAATCGAATATCAAAGAAGGGAACTTTGAACCCAAAATTGAAAAAAATAAACCTAAAATGTTTACATAAATTTATTCTTCAAACCTGGCATAAATCTGTCATTCAAATAATCATCATTTTTATGAAAGCTCTTTTGATAAATATCCAAGCCTAAACCCAAATTAAATTTTATTTTAAACCTCAACTCAAATTTAAAAAAATATATATTAAAAGTGATTTTTAAAATTCATATCCACATTTTTTTATGTTTTTATATAAACACAACAAAATCAAATAACTGACCAACCCAACCCAAAGTAAATAAAAATTTAAGCTAAACATGCCCAAAACCCAACTTCAATTTGTCCTAAACTTAATGCGTCCTTGAACCCAAACCAAACATCTTGAAATAAAAAACAATTTAAGAAAATGTTTAAATGACATATTAAAAAATTCCTTTAAAAACGCTGACTAAACCCCAATTAATTGTAAACTTAAAACTTTAAAATTTGTCGTTAATTACTTAAATTAATAATATTTTATATTTTTTGCGGTGTATTGGGTTAAATAAAAAAAAAAAAAAAACGTAAAAATAACAAAGGCATTAATGTTTGAAAAATATTCAATTTAAACGAGTGTCTCGAATCTTTTTTAATTTTCAAAGTTCTGTAAATCTACTGAGAGCGGACCCCTTGGATCCATTTAAAAAATTGTCAAAGTGTCTGATAGCAAAAAAAAACTGTTAATATTTTTGATACAAAAATATTTATTTTATAAATCTTTGGTTTAAGGGGGTGTCCCCCTTTATTGTTAAAAAAATATTTTTATACTAAAACCGTAACATCACCCTGTATATATTCAAATAATATTTTCCGATTTTCTTATTTAAACGTAAAATCTTTGAGTCTAAAGAAAAATAAGTGAAAAATAAAATTTGTTTTTCAATTTTTTCATATTTGGAAAAAATTTAAAAATTAAAATATGTATACATATTTTTTTTTTGCATTAAAGTTGCATTAAATATTTTGTAAATTAGAATAATGAATAATGTCAAAAACAAAGAAAAATATATTAGAAATTATCAGGTGTTCCGCAAGGTAGTATGCTGGGCCCTATGTTATACTTGCTTTTGGTGATCGGAGGAAACAATTTTTTTTAAATTTTTTAATTGTCATTTTTTTCAATAATTGTTTTTTCCAATTTGGAATAAATTTGAAATTCGAAAAATAATTTTTAATTCAATAAAAATAAAATTTTCAAAATGAAAAATACTGAATAAATTTGTAAAAGAGATGAACCCACATTGAAACATACTTAAATTGCAATTATTAATAATACAAAGAAGAATAGTCGATCTCATCAGGAGTTCCACAGGGTAGTATGCTAGAGCCTGTATTATACTTAATATTGCGGATTAAAATTTTTCTTTAATACATGAATTTGGTCAAATCTTACACGACGAATATTCAATTAATTTAATGCCTTCACACAAAAACTGACGAACTATTTCGCTCAGAATGACAATCCTTCAACCCCAATCTAGTACTACCTGTCTCGATAATTTCTCAAAATCGTCGGAAATTCTGCCCGCGTTAATAATAATTTGTCTGTTGAACCGACACACATCATTTACTTGCGCATCTAAGACTGCACAAACTGCATTAAACATAAACAAATATCGTCGGAAATTAGCGAGAAAGCTGTCATAATCCCTCGGGGATAACATCAACTTTTGTCTCGACGACAATAATTTCATTTCGCACCTGCAGACGCTTATCTCCGTTACAATGATCTCGGAAAGATACGGGTGGTAATACCGTCATAATGAGTAGGTTGACACCGAAGACGGGGCTAATGGCTTTTTCCCGTCTCGTTCTGTGAATATTTTCCAAATTGTTTCACGCCGATTGTACACGAAACGCACATTATAAGACAAATTTATTCTGATGCGAATCTTAATAATAATAATGTGAAATAATTTTAATCTTACATTATATTAAAAGTGTAATTATTTTTTAAATACAAAAGGGGCCCTAAGATCGAACCTTGAAGAACAACGCCTATTGTTAAACGTACCTTATAAAATTTATTATGATGATGCTAATTTTAATAATAAACATGAAACAATCGTTATCTTCGATTATATTAAAAGTGTAATTTTTAAATACAAAAATGGCCCTAAGATCGAACCTTGAAGAACAACACCGATTGAGATTGAATGAAAATTCTTCTGGAATCGAAAATTTGAACAAAAAATTAAATCCAAACCAGCATGTACTTTAAATTTTATTTCTCGTTATCAAACACCTGAAACTTGTTGAATACCCTCCCCAATTGACTTAGAGCAAATTACACCCAATCACAGAACAAACGAAGTCACCCCATCGACTCTGAATATTAATATTTACGACGTTGACTTTACGATGAGGACCCGTAAATTATAATGATGGTCCCATATACCCTCACCCTCGCCTTTAAACCGTGCCATAAAATCGACGTAACGCAGCCCCCCGCAATAAAACGACTCGGACGAAATAATAATAAATTGGCAAGAGTGTTTGATTGCGATTTTAATGTTATTCTTTTTATCGAGCAGGTGGACGTGTTGTATCCGATGGCGGTTAGGCCAGGTGTCGATGTCTTTAGTTTGGAGAATCTTTTTTTTTTTCATGCTTGTTAAATTTTCTTGGTGATCCGAAAGACGTTCTTCGGTGATGGTTTTATTGGGCGTTGTAAAAATGTACGGGATTTTCTACGTTTTGGAAAAATTTTGATTTGATTTATTTATTTGTTTATGGTTTTATTTCACTTTTATTGTGTGAATTGGTATGAAACACGAAACATTTGGTTTTTATATCGTTTTTATTTTAATTTTCAAAATTTATTGAATTGATTTTTTTTTAAATTTAACAACAAACAAACAACCTAAAGAAAATATACAAAATGAAAAATTGAATACATTTTACATTTTTTATTTGAGTGGAAATATTTGTTACTGAAAATTTACCTTGAGCAGTTTTTTGTTTCTGTTTTTTTTTTAATGTTTGTAACCCAACCAAAACTAACACAAAAAAATGTAGAAAAATTAGTACCACATAGAGGCTCTTCCTTAAATAAGTACAGATATTTTAACAGGTGATAGCTGACAACAGCTCAACCCCAAATATGCAAAAATGACAGTCCTATGTTGAAGGGTGTGCCAGAAAAAAAATATTTTAAGTTTTGAGTAAAATATGACAGTAACGCCGAATTATCATTAATAAAGGTTGTTTTGCAACATTTCATGTTATTCCCGCCAAAGGAAGTTTATTTTCAACGCGACACACATTGAAATTGACACAGGACCGTACTTAGAACCGAATGCCCACATAAAAAAATGACATTTTTGAAAATTTAAAATGAAGATAGGACCGCCGTTTTTGCGGATTTGGGTTTGGGTTAACGTCAGCTATCACCTGTTAAAATATCTGTAGTTATTTAAGGAAGACCCTGTATAAACATGATGATCTGATGACAGTTTTTAAAAATATTCACAAATTAGAAAATACATTTTATGGCGAAACGGCATATATTCTCCAACTTCTCTTACAGGTGGATTATATTATAGTCAATAAAGACTACATTTAAAAAAAATTGCAAATATACAGGAGCTCCAAAAAAAAAGAGTGACATGCCAAAGTTATATTTTTTTCTTATGGAACACGCTGTATTTCAACAAATTTTTGAATTGTTCGTAAAAAATTAGCCATTTGAAAATGTTATTTTACAAACGAGGTTCGGCTTTCTTTTTTATTTTCCAAAAATTAATCTAAATCACAAAATTGTGAAAATAAAATTATTAATAAATTGGCAGTTTTTTCAGTTGAAGGTGGTCTTTTTTTCAGTAAATTGAAAAATGAATTAAACCCAACCTAACCTAAAAATTATACAATTTTACACTCTTTTCAAATAATTTTTTTGACGTTTACTTTTTTTAATTTTGCCCAATTTAGCAATTCAAAAAACTCAGTCCAACCAGCAACCTAGCAGTCTAGAAGCCCAGCATGTCACATAATGCTTTAAATAAACCGGTAAATATTTTTTGTCTACACTCAGTTTTTAGAAATTTATAAACAATGAAATAAAATTAAAAATTAACCCAGGCTTTACTCGCGGTGGGGTTAATATGTATATACAAAAATATTTAAAAAAATATTAAATCGTTTGGTAATTTACAATTTATTATTTAAACATCAATTTTCCAACCGACCCAGGGATGAATCCAGGCTTCACTGTGTGTGTGTGTGTGTGGGGGGGGGCAAATATGTAGGATATCGAAATTATTTTTTGCGAAAAGCCTCATATACATACATGTATGTCTTGGGTTGGGTTTGCTTTAGCTCTGTAATCAAAAATTGCAATAAATAATAATTATTAATTATTACTAAATCAATTGGGGCACCCCATTTACCTCGACGTCTTTTAAAAATCCAACTTAAATTAATTAAAAAAAAATTGTGATCCCAACTTTTTGTTTGTTTTGTTGCTTCTGAAAATTATCAAAATCCATTAAAAAAATGGATGAAGATATCGAAATTTTGTGCATCT
Organism: Lethrus apterus; assembly: GCA_018397195.1. Taxonomy (NCBI): domain Eukaryota; kingdom Metazoa; phylum Arthropoda; class Insecta; order Coleoptera; family Geotrupidae; genus Lethrus; species Lethrus apterus. Next base: position 4,912 of record JAFFZR010016150.1, on the reverse strand, counting down.
TCTTTCTCATCATTCCATCGTAATTCCAACCAAAATTAAAAATAATTTAAACGTACAAAATGATTTGTTACCAACCTAGCACAAAAAAAAAACAAAGAAGCTGAAAGTTGCATTTCTTTGTTTTTATGAAAATTAACTGTTTTATGAAAACTAAACTTGAGTAACTGGGAAGTGCATATTACTTCTATAGATGCATGAATACTCACAAGAAACATGCTGAAGAGGACACAACTGTAAAACTGGTCTAGTTTTTTGATTTGTGTGCTTTTTTCTTGTGTATTTTTGTTTGTGCGTTCTTGCGTTTTAATTATAACCATAAATATTTAATTTTTAAGGCCAATTTTTCTCCTATTTATTTGTTTTTAAAATTATTACTACCAACTCGATGTGGATCCTCGTCACACAAAAAAAATCAATTTTGAAGATGAGAGTTTGTCAAGCAAATAATTCTGCGACACGCTGATCCGAAATTTGATTATCAAACAAAAGGACTTCGGCACAACCCCCATTTTACTGCGCTTAATACAAAACTGATTGAAAATCCATTGTAACTGAACAACCCCCTGTTTACCACATGTCGCGTCACTGTTACTGTAATTTCGTCCCCTAATAATAAATCTGCGAGTACAAACCGAAAAATAACACATAATGGAATCGCAATCGCAAGAAAATAAATTACAAAGAAAAATACACATAATTGGTTTGTATTTTTCGAATATTTTGAAACATTTCGTGAAACATTTCGAACCGTGCAGTAGCAAAGATCTTTTGTTATCTTTCGGTGAATGTATGTACGGGTGACGTCGGGACCATTGTAGATGGAATCTACCCCAGTTGCAAAATAAGCCCGAGGTTATGAACGGGGTTCGGGCCAGGTAGGCAGGACTTTTTATTCGCAATTCGGTGCGGAAAGTTTAGCTGCAGCTCGTTTAGTTGATGGTTACGAGCGAGTTGGCCCACATGCAACATATCGGAAAAACATGTCATGTGTAAACGTTGTACGGGTGGAAATTTCATAAAGTTTACTTACTAGACGTTTCGAATTAAATACATCGTTAAACATGGCGTTTACGAAACGACGTTGCCTGTAATAATGCACGTCGACAATTATAACGTTAAAAGTTTTATTCAACTTGTTTGAAATACACTAGATTTTTACTCAAGTATAGAAAGTATAGAAAGTTTGCCTTGATTTATATAAATCTATACAGCCTGTTCACGGGAACATTCTACAATAGCTAACTTTTTTATTTAAAGAGATACAAACTTGGTTAAATAGACAAAGTTTAAGTATTTTGCAATGCGCATTTCGCGCAAAAATTATAAAACAAAAGAACGTCGCGTTGCTAAGATACAAGCATAACGATTAATTTTTTAAATTGAACAACCTGTATATTTTTATATTTTTAAGTTGCTCTGGTTCCTGCTATAATTAATTATAAAACAATTTTTCTCTAGGATCGCTAGTTAAGGAACAATAATTTCTTGCATTCTGGGTGTTCACGAATTATTCTACAATAGCTAACTTTTTTATTTAAAAAGATACAAACCTCGTTAAATGGACAAAGTTTAAGTACCTTGCAATGCGCATTTCGCGCAATAAATTATAAAACAAAAGAACGTCGCGTTGCTAAGATACAANCCTGTATATTTTTATATTTTTAAGTTGCTCTGGTTGCCTGCTATAATTAATTATAAAACAATTTTTCTCTAGGATCGCTAGTTAAGGAACAATAATTTCTTGCATTCTGGGTGTTCACGAATTATTCTACAATAGCTAACTTTTTTATTTAAAAAGATACAAACTTCGTTAAATGGACAAAGTTTAAGTACCTTGCAATGCGCATTTCGCGCAATAAATTATAAAACAAAAGAACGTCGCGTTGCTAAGATACAAGCATAAAGATTAATTTTTTAAATTGAACACTCTGTATATTTTTATATTTTTAAGTTGTTCTGATTGCCTGCTATAATTAATTATAAGACAATTTTTCTCTAGGATAGCTAGTTAATGAGTTAAAAAATAAAGTAATAAAATAATAAAAATCAAAAAGCAAAAGAACTATTGTTATCGATCCTCCTCTTACAACAAGTTGTTTTACAAGTGTTTTTCGTCTTTCGAAGTGCACCAATATGTCTTATGCATCTCAAATCAATAATAATAAAAGAAATGTATTATAAATTATTTATTTACCAGTATTATAATTTTAACGAAATTTGCAAAATTATTTTCTCCAAAACTCTTTTAATAGCGGTTTTAGAGAAAAATAGTCTTATAATTAATTATAGCAGACAACCAGAGCAACTTAAAAATATAAAAATATACAGGATGTTCAATTTAAAAAATTAATAGTTATGCTTGTATCTTAGCAACGCGACGTTCTTTTGTTTTATAATTTATTGCACAAAATGCGCATTGCAAGGTACTTAAACTTTGTCTATTTAACCAAGTTTGTATCTATTTAAATAAAAAAGTTAGCTATTGTAGAATGTTCCCGTGAACAGGCTGTATAGTTCACGTCAATAGCTAATACAAAATTGGAAAATCACCATCACAGCTTTCGTTGAAACTATTATACAAGATTTTAGCGTCAGTGTGATGTGTACATCCTAAAATTTCACTTATTTAGTTTTTTTCCTTTTTTCATTTCTGATGTTTGCATAGTTGTTTTACGCTTTGCAATGTTACCGCTTCTTATTGTTCTTTGCTTTTCTTGCTTTTTAATAATCACCTTTTTTTAAATTAACTTTTTTCAATTATCTATATTCCTTAAATTTCCATTTTATTTTCAAGTTTTTGTTATTATCAAAATTAGCTCCAAGTTTCTAACTACTTTTTGCATAGGAATGCACCCACCCACTCACAAAAGTAAATGATATACAGGACGACTCAGGACGTAAAAGTCGAGTTTATAATTTCATTATTTAGAAAGATAGATAGGAATACTTAGATGAAATTTAAACTGCACGCAATTCTTAAGGTGCCCGTCAACAAATATTTTAATATCACTTTTAGTATAAGCGGAAATGGGAACGAATTATTTTTTTTTAAACAATAATCACCATTTTTTTGTTTAAATCTTGTTAAATACATAAAATATATAACAAAAAATCATGTTATATAAGAAAAAACAACAATAATTTTTTATGGCGGCTTAAACATGGGGTTTCAAAAATTGTTGGTCCTCGGAAAGGGCACTTTTCAAAATTGTTTTCAATATGTCTATGAGCCGCTTTAGAAAATAATTATTTTAGCGAGCTTAAAGCACTTTATATAAATATAACATAAATGTTATGTTTTTTATTGGTTACTTTTCATCTATTTTTTTTATATGGGTGCTAAGAGCAATTAATGGGCAACATGATTAAAAATAAATGCTGCTTTGTCATATAAAAAAATTAATTTAATCAAATTCCCGCTTTCCGGAAGTGACATCACAGTATCGAGAGAATCAGTAGTTCACTTAGCGTCGACACTTTGAAGTTTCATGCACGAGTTTTGTTTTTTGTGGCCGAGAGAGTTTGCGGTTGACGCATGTAAATGGCGCCAAGTTTAAAAATTATGTATTTAGGTAGATCGATTTATATAATTCAGATTTTTTATTAATTTTATTTGTGATTGTAGTCAATAGTTTCTTAGTAAATATATATATTTTCTGATTTTAATGAATATTTATCACAAAATTGACGCTTGTAACACACCATATAAACAAAGAAGCTACGGCGCATTATGCCAAGCGCAGAAAAAAAGTCTTGGCTACGAAACTAGCGCCAGCGAAATTACTGATTCTTCCTATACTGTGGTGATATTAAAATATTTCTTTAATGGGCAGTTGCGAAATCGCACGCAGTGTAACTTTCATCTGAAGTATTTCTTTATATCTTTTAAATAATTGATTTGTAGTCCAGACATGTGGAAAACAATTTAGAATAGTGCGTTCTTTTCGCCACCAATTTGAAAATATTGGAAGTCGCATGTATAAGTGTATAAGTCATAAAAAATAATTGTTTTAGTAAACTTAAAAAATAAATGTGTTGCTTTTTATTGGTGCCGTCTTAAGTGTCAATTGTTTTAATTTTCATACCCCACTGTTCAGAAATAAACCAAAAATGGCAAAATATTATCTGATGAGCAGAAAACGTCTATATCAAGAAAATGGTAACAGATAGGAATAGGAAATGCTAATGTAGATTGAAAGCGTTTACAAAATGCGAAAAAATACCTGTCTATGACTCAATGGATTCGACAGTTTTTGTTTAATGAGAGTGACATTCATTTGTAGAAGGTACAAAATAAAAGAAAAATTTTCAAACAAAATCAAAAAATTTCAACGAAAATCGTAGAACGTCGAAAATTAGTAATCTAATAGATTTATATGCTCAGTAGTGTAGTGGTAAAAAGGCTGGACTCTCAGTGTGAGAGACTCTGGGTCGAGGGTTCTAATCAAACTTTAAAGTTTGAAAATATTTAAACGATAAGTCCATAAACGAACAACTTAGCTGAATCCTCCTATACAGGGAGGTGCATAAAAAACGGACAGAGCTGTAGTATCGTTATTAGTCATCCGATTTTCAAAATTCAAAAACCGCATTGAATTGTTCAAAGCCCGCTATAAACTGGCAGTAAATAATATGTTTTATTTTGAAGCGCCTCTGAACAACGATTGTCAACTTTTTTATTTAAATGGCAACATATCTTTTTTTTCTTTTTTTCGAATTCTACTTTTTTTTCTGAACACAGCGATATAATAAAATCATATTTTGCACGAACCGTAGCCGTAAAAATCAATTAAAATGTGATCACAGTGAAACGCAATTAAGTAAGCCATGAAACAAGTTATCCAGATAGAAATATTCCTAGCTTTCGGATGTCTAATAACGATACTACAGCTCTGTCCGTTTTTTGTGCACC
>JAFFZR010016149.1:0-16037 GCA_018397195.1 Lethrus apterus | reverse complement strand
TGTACTATTAGAAGAGTATACTATGTAAAATTTAACTTTTTATCAATTAAAATATACAGGATGTCTCATAATTTTTTTTTGTTAGTTCGTAAATGCGACTCGCAACTGTTTTTTTGAGTACGCCATTGTAATCAGTAGAAAAAACTACACATTTTTGATGTATTGACCAACACTGTAGCTTCTCTAATAACGAAGTTATCCCATGTGCGGTGACCTGTATTAATGTCGTCGTAGCTCTTTTGTTTTTGCATTTCTGGGTAATAGTAGTATAAGAAGATTTTGTGCAAAATTTCATTTTCTACCGACTGCTACATAAATATACAGGATGTTCCATTTAAAAAAATCTAATTATCTGAGTTGGCTCTGAAATGTGATGCGCAATTGTTTTTTTTTGTGTGGACCGTTGTAATCAGCGGAAAAATCACTGCATCTTTGCTAATTTCACCGACTCTGTAGCTCCAAAAATAACGAAAATAGCAATAGTGCGCAGATAACTTTGAACACCCTGTATATGCAGCGAATCGAGGATTACACCCATCTGAATTTTGAAGGTATTTCTATATCTTTGTTTTTCTATATACTCGTCTCCGATAAAAAGTGGGATAAATATAAATTTCGTTGTTATTTTTTAATTAAAAAATTAAATCCCTGCCTTTTTTCCTCTTCCTTTTCGACTATGTTCTGTTCACCAGGCCAAGACAATTTTTTAAAATTTAAATTTGTATAGGTTCGGTTCGCTCCGTGATTGAAGTTCCAAAAATATAATAAAGAGATAATTTTTTAAAAATTGAATAAAAGTAGATATATAAATTGGGTTCGCTCTGTAATTGAAGTTCAAAAAATATAATAAAGAGATAATTTTTTAAAAATTGAATAAGTAAGATATGTTGATTGGGTTCGCTCTGTAATTGAAAATCAAAGAATCCAAATACTGTTCTACGGAATCGATGGTTAGACCTTGCTGTTAGTTAGTCTTGGTTTGTTATTATTATTTATTAAAATTATTATTATTAAGAAATCGAGGAGAAACATAAATCAAATTGTTAATGTAAAATTAATTAATCTATTAATTAATATTTTTATTATTATTAATTAAATAATGATGAGCAAAAATTAATAATAAATGTAATTAAACAATTTCCTAAATTAAAATTGAATCAAATACTTACAAATACAACAAACTCCAAAACCGAGAGCACAAAATCCATGTGATTTACCTCCTTGTATTCGACATTCGTAAGTATTCATACAAACTCCTAAAATAATTGACTGAACACAAATTTATGATTTTGATCAATTTTACCTTTTCTCCTGCCATCGTTCGACAAACATTCCTCCTCGACGGGAATGGGAAAAAAATTTAAAACTACAAATAAATCAAAAATATAAAAAAATATTTAAAAAAAGTACTACCTTTGGGATTTCGTTCACTTTGCGTATAATAATCGTTCGTCACATTTTGATCCAATTCTTCACCCCAGATATCGTAATTGTTTAATACGGGCCCGAAATGTGCAAAATTGGCACAACTAATTATCATTAAAATTGTATTTTTATGCATTGTTCGATTTGTTCGCGTTTACTTGCACGACGTGTCATAACCTTGAACTTAACACTTCGCGGTATTCAAAACTTATGGTTATTCACATGCAACGCGAAGAAGAAAGTATGTCGTATAATTTAGGTCGGCAAGTCTGATTTGCGAATGGTAATTTCGATCGACTTAAATGTGATGTTTTTCGCAAAACCTAAAGCACGCAATGTTTTTTTTTCTGAAGACATAAGTCACGTTTCAAATTCCGTTAATTGTGTATTGAAAAATTACAGGAAAATCTTATTGAAGACGAGGATAACAAGTTGAAGGATTGTGCATATCTTCTGAATGATAAAATATATGTAAATAAAATGGAATGATAATTACTGAAGGTTTTTTATCAAAACAAGAAATAAATTACAGGAAAATCTTATTGAAGACAAGGATAACAAGTTGAAGGATTGTGCATATCTTCTCAATAATAAAATATGTAAATAAAATAGAATGATAATTGATGAAGGTATTTTTATCAAAAGGAGAAAAAGTTGAAAAATTATAGGAAAATCTTATTGAAGACAAGGAAAAAAAGATGGAAGATTGTGCACGTCATCTGAATAATAAAATATGTAAATAAAATAGAATGATAATTACTGAAGGCTTTTTATCAAAAGGAGAAAAAATTGAAAAATTAAAAGAAAATCTTATTGAAGACAAGGATAACAAGATGGAAGATTGTGCACATCTTCTGAATAATGAAATATGTAAATAAAATAGAATGACAATTACTGAAGATTTTTGTATCAAAAGAAGAATTGTTTAACATAATGGAAAACGCGTCGATATAAAAAACAGCTTCGAAGAAAAATTAGGAAAATTAAATGAAAAACTTAATAGTAAAGGCAAAATAAAAAACTCGAAAAATGTACATAATTTAAGGAGAAAAAGTCCCAATTCCCTCTTGATGTTTTCAATAATTTGAATTTTTAAAATGCTAAATTGCATATAATAGCACTACCCACAAGCCCAGGGCTTTTTGAGTTATTTATTCCCATTATGTTTCTTGTCCCTTTTGTCAAGTTTGAAATGCCTATTTTTTTCTTCTTGTACTGGATCTAACCATATTTTCTTGATTTTTTCCTCTTTTTTAAACTCGCACACATTACAATCTTCATTGTTCTTTATTTCAGAATACGTTGTATATGACTTAGCCAGCTGAGATATTGTTTATATTACAGTCTGTTAATTGTATCCTCTCGTTATTTCTTCATTCATTCTTCTTCGTTATTCATCGTTATCTATCTTTCCGATACTTTCAAATTTTTTTAACGAGTGTCCACATTTCGCATGTGTATTATTACAGTTTTTTTTTTTTTTGCACAGTTTTCTGAGTGTGAAAAATACAGGAAAATATATACTAAGAAAGATCATTTGTTAAAAATAATTGTCAATTTTAATTATTATTACTCATTTCTCTAATAATTGCCTTCTGCTAATGTGAATTTAAAAAGACTTACCAAATTTATTTTTAAAGCTTGAAAAGAAAGTTTCTTTCTTAGATTATTAATAATAATCATAATAATAATAATTATGAATAACATATACTTTCGAAACAGGATTTATATACGAAAGCAATTATAAATTTTATTTTTCATGAAATTTGTAAGTTTATTTAAAAATTTGAAACGTAAGTAAGTTCTATTTAAAAAATAAAAAATTTAAATTAATAGATTCAATATTTTTTGTTACACAATAGTTGCTCGAAATGCATAAATTCGATTTAATCTGCACGCAAATCTCGTTGAAAAATCATTGCAAAATATCCACTCCAACATGACATAATTTTAAAATTAATGACCCACCAATCTTGTCGTCTGGGTGGTTTGCATTAAAGGGCGTTGTCCAAATAAAAACGAAAGTGTATCGTTAGCTCCGGGCTACAAGTCTTTGAATATAAAAACCGCGATTTACAAATTTCTTCATCAGATCACATCGACAGATCAAACATACAACATGGCATTCAAAGTAAGTATACATTTTTGTTATGAATTTGTTGTTGAATCAATTATTTCAGTTAGTCGTTCTTTGCGCCACTTTGGCAATTGCCAACGCTGGATTCTTGGGAGCTCCAGCAGCAGTAACTTACTCAGCTGCTCCAGCCGTATCTACAGTTTCTTACGCCTCGCCCGTCGTTTCTTACGGAACACCGACAATTACCTCGCAGTCTGCAAACATCATTCGTAGTTACGGAAATCTTGGTCAAGTATCCACGTACAGCAAAACGATTGACACTCCATACTCCAGCGTTCGCAAATCTGATGTACGTGTGTCCAACCCTGGTTTGAAAATCGCCCCAGCTTATACTTACGCCGCCCCTCATGCAGTTGCAACATATCAAGCTGCTCCGGCTTACGCTCATGCCCCAGCCGTGGGTGTAGCTTATTCAGCTGCTCCAGCAGTTGCTCACGTTAGCTTTAACGGACTTGGAGTCAACTACGGATGGTAAATTAATTTATTGTATTTATTTAAATAAAATTCTTTCAACATTTTTATTTTTATTTTTCGAACATCAAACAAACAAAACTTATAAAACATCTTGTAGTAATTTATTAATTATTTCAATGGGATTTCTAGCACCAAATTTAAAATTGTGCTTCATCAATTCATCAAACACCTCCGAGTTCAAAAACTCGTGCATTAAAACCATATTATCAAATTCTGAATTCTTGCACGCTTCGTAACAACCCTCCAGCTTTTCTCTAAACGATAACTCGTCGATATTTTGAACTGTGGCGTGCCAAGGCATCGAAGCCATTAAAACGTTTAGAATAACATCAAATGACAAATAATAAACTTTGGGTGGATTTTTATCCTCTTCGAAACCTATTTCCACGTTAGAAAAATCTTCATTCAACAAAAACGACACCATACTATCTTCTTCCGTTCCATGCCTCACATCAGAATTAAGTTCATTGTATTCATCACCCTCGTTTTCATAACTTGCTCTCATTAAATTATTTAAATAAATCATTTCTTCGTTAGTTTCATCTTTAAAAACGTGTAATTCTTCTTCTGGATTGTAATCCTCCAAGTAACAACTGTCGCATAAATGAACGGTCGTATCTATAAGATCATCCACGACTTCCTCTGCAGTTTCATATTTTATCTGTTCTTCTCGCAACAATCGCAAACGTTCTTGTTCTTCTTCTTCTTTCCTTTTCCTTACGCTTTCTTTGAATGTCTCACCGATGTCAACTTGCCAACATACAAACTTACCCATCGACAACTGCAAAGCCTTTGCTACGCCCAAAATTGGATTTGCATCTTTACAAAACGACAAAAGCAAAGACGTATAATTTATGGAATCCTCGTTTTTGCTATATATTTTGCACAATATTTCTTTTATTTTATTCAAACGATACATTTCGGTCGGTTCATTTGTATCGAAATTTTTCTCAAACCAAAATTGTATCGTCTTAAATTGATATAAATAAACCAACTCCGTCGAATCTGGATCATTTTCTCTAAACTGTTGCCTTGTTTCCATCAGTTCCTCCTCTGTTGGAAAATCAATGCACAAATTATTAACTATAAAATCTTTCCAATCGATCAATTCAACATTTCCAAAGAAATCAAACGTTAAATTATTCATCAGTTTCGGAGTCAATTGTAGCCATAAAGATGGCACCATTGACGGCTTTCCATCTTCGACGTCTTGGACGATCATATCTTGCAATAAATACACAAAAGCACGCTCGGGCATTATTCCGTTTTGAGCGATAACGGAAACAATATTAATGAAATCTGTCAATTGTTCCACCGTGAAAACTTCAGGTCTTTCATATTCTTTCATAGGTGGTTCTGGTTCAGGCAATGGTTCCTCGAACAAAACTACGTTTGGATCAATATAAAAGCGATCTCCATCAAATATTAATTGTGGTTGCAATCGGACTTCTTCTTCTACTGCTCGTCCGAGTACTTCGCACGCTTCTTTCACACTATTCATTTCCCTTGCGTATCTATCGGCTATATCAGTGAACAATCCGTGAAAAGTCTTTGAACCACAAGAAAACACATCTTGCAAGTCTAAAAGCGCGACGTTATTTATCAGTTTGAGACGCAACTGTACTCGTATTATTTCCCCAGTAATCGCGCGTCTCCATTCCTCAATCAAAGTTAGTCCGGCTTCCAACACTTCCGGTTCTGGATCGCTAAATTTTGGGAAAGTTCGATCCAATTTGTTTTTGCCTTTACCTGCAGGTTTCTCCTTTTTTCCTTTTTTACCTTTTGGTAAAAAATACAATTCCATTTTGGCCAAAACTTCCAAACTTGTGCGTTTATATTGTTCGGTTAAACCGAGCGCCGAATCATAATCAACTTTCAAAATCTTATGAAAAGGCGAGTCGAGAAAATCAGCGGTGGGATTCGACAAGACACTTTCGACGTATATTGAATATTGAGGGGACGGATTAAAGTCATCTTCGCCGGTAAACGTTATAACCTCTAATAACGACTTCTGTATAATGTTAGCCTCACAAGGCATTTTGGTAATCGATGACGTGTAATAATCATTTAAAAGTTGTAAAGAATCGCCGCTGCGATCGATTTCCAACTGCATCGCTGTCAAATAAATATTCGTCAACTCGCACAACTGTTTGGTTACCCAATCCTGTTGTATTACTTGAATCCTTTGATCTTCGGCTTCGCCCATGCGATCGTCGCAAATTCCCCACAATTTTTCCTTAAACTCCTGTACTCTGCAATGCAATTCTTCTTTAAATTCATCGTCATCGCGCATATCGTCGTCGAATTCGTTGTATAAACTTTGGAATTGAAATAAGTGTACTTGTTTGTCATCCGGACGGGCTATGAAATCTGTCATCATTTTTTTCACGTACGTCATATAGGGCATAACAGCTTTCCACAATAACCTCTTTCGAAAAAACAATTCGCGAAAATCGTTCACGTATATTTCTTCGACGTTTTCCCAAAGCGTGGCCAAAGCAATTTGAAAAACATCCGGTATCGTCAAATCAACATATTTCCAATTGGATTCGCCGGGCTTCGGTTCAGGCGGCGGCGCAGTAAATATTTCCTCCACTTCCGGTTCGACTTCCGGAATTTGAGTTTCTTTGTCCTCCTTTGAAATAATAACCTCTACTTCGTCGGGAATCGTTAACTTTTTCTTTTTACCCTTGTCCTTTTTATCCTCTTTTTTATCTTTTTTGTTCTTTTTGTCTTTTTTATCTGCATCACCCCCTGCATTTTTATCTGGAGGCGGTGCCTTTTTCTTCGGCTCTTTTTTCTCTTTCTTTTTCCCTTTAGATTTAGACGTAGGCTCGTTCCCTGGCTTCGCCTCGCTTTGATTTAAATCCGCTTCTAAATACATCAACGTATCGCCAAACAATTGCAACGACGATTTCGGCGGTACGGAATAGTCACCGATTATCAATTTGGCTAAATGTTTTATAGTCGCCAAGTCAAAAGTTTTATAATACAGACTGTAGCTGCAACCTTGATCTCGATAAAATATCTCCATTTCACTTAATTCTACGTTTTCTTCTACGTAATAGGGCTTGGGATCGTCTTCCAATGGGCACTCAATCATATCAATATATGCAGTCAAATACGTGTCGTAAACATCTTCGTATAGTAAAGGATCTGGATTTGTCAAAACAACGGACACTCTAAATTCAGCATTTGGATCATCTATTGGATGATTTTGTTTCAAATGTCTGCATTGTAAATCGCCCAAGTCGGTGACGTCGTTACAAAATATTTCCGCTTGGTCTTCAAAAACTTCATCAGTTTTACTTGACGCATCGAGTATTGAAGTTTCAGTCGTCGCATCATCGATCGGTTTCGGTTGCATTTCAGTCTCCTGATTGTCACACTCTTCCAGTTCAACTACTTTGATCTCGTCGAATTTTTGATCTTGTTTGTTTTTCGGAACTTCTCTTGACGTCAAACCTTCTTCCAACAGAACAACTTGATCGAAATTTTGTGGATAATTAATCAAAACCCATCCTTGTATGTCAGTTAACGATTTCAAATATTCGATGAACATTTTCACCAGCAATTTTTGATTTAAGGTGTCGCCCAAATTTAAAATTTCGTACGCTAAACGTCCCAGTTCCGCTTTCGGCGACAGTACTGGTTCTTCACAAGGAAACAATTTAGGCGTCTGTTCGTGTTTATCTTGAAATTGTTGTATTTCTATAACGCTGTCTATGGGTGAGTCGTCCTTTTTCTTTTTTCCTTTGCCCTTTGCGTTCTTTTTTTCCCCTTTGGGTTTAGCTTCCTTCTTCTTTTTCTTATCCTTTTTGTTAGCATTTACTACAGCTTCTACAGTTTCTTCCACAAATTGAGATTCCGGATAATCTACAGTTATTTCGTCCTTATATGCTTCCACACAATGATTTACGGCCTCGTCCATTTGTAGAACTTTTATATTCCTGCTAGACAATAATTTTTCCAACGCAGGTATCGTCGTAAGATCTTTTAAGTAGTTTATGCAAACTGCCACGTCAACTTTGGGTATTTTTGGCGGTGGTGGTTTTGTTGGTTTGGGGTATTTTGTTAACAATAAGCGAAAAACAATGTGACCTAAAATGTTCATTGCAGCCTTAATCTCGTTGATTGTGAATTGATATTCGGGATCATCTTCTTCTAGTTGCCACGGCCAAAAGAAATTACAATAATCTTCGAAATTAATCATGTCAATGGCATTTTGTCTTTCTATTTCTTCGCAAAATATTTCCTCATCGTAATTTTCAGGTTCTAATTCCAATATTAATTCGGTTTCAGGAACCAATTCGAAAATCGGCTGTTCAGTAACAAAGAGCGCTGCCAGATCATTAGCAACGCGTTTGGGTATTTCTTCGTCAAATGCCTCTTTATATTCAACATACATCATAGCCATATCTATTATGTCCTTCATTACTTGTTCGCACATGTCGTATTTCCTGTGAGCTTTTAATCGCAATTTTTCTATGTAAATCCTTCTGTGCAGTTCTACAGCTCGATCGCGTTCAAAATAATATCTAAAATTACGAATTATAACTATGTTTACATATAAACTCGATATACCTATAGCGTTCATCCGCGCTTTCTGTCTGATTAAAGAAAATTTGTTCCACCAATTCTTCATCCCTTTTCTTCTGAATTTCCCTATCGACTTCTTGTCTAGTTTCTACGATGACGTTCTTATGTTCGCGCACTTCGAATAATTTTGTGGCTAATTGCTTTTCGAAAATCGATTGCTTGACCATCTTTTTCGAAATTTCTTCATCTAAAGATTTTTCGGTTTCCTTTAAGACGTCATGCCATATGTTTATCATTATTACGTTTTGCATTTGGGTCATCAGAGCTGTATCTTCTGCAAGTTTTCTATTTTTGCGTTTAATTTTATTAACTATTGATTGAGCTACTTTGGGATCCTCTTGGAATGCTTGCAATTTTTGTGCCTTTAGTTGTTCTTCCATTAATTGTTCGTAAGTGAAACTTGGCGTATCCGCGTCTACGCTCTTCCTATATGAATAGACGTTTTGTAGATCATCGAAGCCACTTGTCGCCTTAATTTTTTGAAATTTCGGCTTCTGTTCATATTTATTTATATGTTCGAGATATGCCTCCTTCGCACGTTTACATTTATCCATTAAAGTCTCATAACGATCTTTATGCCATTGAATTACGTGCTTGAAATCGGATAGAGGTTGACTTAAGGGATGTGGACCAACTTTTGACGGATCGCCTATTTTCTCCACAATTGGAACGACTTGAAATCTTTCGTTAACTGGTCGAAGACTTTCATTTGTAACGTTTTTAGCAACAAAAACTTGTGTGTTCTTAGTTTTCAAAACTAAGTACATCTCATAGAGCAATTTAATACAACTCGAAAGTTTTCCTTTCAAAATGTTCTGTTTAGTATGGTCATCGAAATCTATATCAATACTGCGCATCCATACTTGTATTTTATCTAACACTTCTTCTGATAATTCAGAAGACTTTATCGATGATAATTGCTCTTGTGTTATAACACCAAAGCTATATAATAATTCAGATAACAAATAACCATTCCGAACTATGTTTAGAAATGTTTCCGACTGTACGTCCAACATAACTCCCAAACGTTCTACAAGCCATTCTTTTATAAGGTCGCACATTTTTATTAAAAAATATTAAATTTTGCCCCGTACTGACGTTTATAAATTTTGGCACCTGAAATACCCCATACAAACTTACACCATAATCAATCATAGACAACAAGATATTTTTCAAAAAAAGTATCATTAGGTACAGTCATGGTCAAAGGAAATGTCGTACCAATAAAACACACGTCGAGTTTAAAATGAACGGAAGGGTTGGCTGTATATAAAAAGGACCTGTTTAAAATTAATTCATTTTAAAATTTGTGTTACTCCAATGTGTCCCAAGGACGACATTTGCCGTTAAATCAACGCGCGTTTTGGTTTTATTGGTACGACATTTCCTTTGACCATGATTGTACATCAATTCTATCAAGTCTACGTAAATTATTTTGGCATACTTGTATACTTCCAATTTAACATTAAAAATATTTGTTGTTTGAAATATTTTATTTTTACCCCCTTGATTGTTACGTTTTGTTTTGATATTTTCGAAATTAATTCGAAATTAATTGAACAAAGAGTCCGAGGCTAAGTTCACGCACTTGGTTAGGTTGGCACCATTTTGCTTTAAACCATTTTTTACCTTTCGAACTTTTGTACAAAAGCTCCATCCAAGGCTTTAGCTTTTAAATTCATGTTACATTTTATTGAAATACAAATATGAAACTCAAATTCCACTTGACAATGAAATCTATGTGATGCTAACTTCATGCACTTCATGATAATTTGAAAATTAAAAGATGGTTTGGACGAAACGTTTGTGTAGAATTTGCACACAAATCGGAACTGTATCTTATCCGATTTTCGAGACAAACGACCGCAACATCGAACGAAAAATGCATAAATGCTTCACATTTAAAGTAAGTGAGGTTATGTCGCCCTGACAATAAATCAATTTTTACATTTTAGGTATTCAAAGACGATTTTAAACCGAAAGAGATATGTAATTGTTGCTATGTTAAACTTAACGATTTTTACAATTTTGTTCAGCTGTGCGAAGCATCCAACAGTAAATTTGAGACCATGATATATTCATCAAATCGAGACATTTGGTTAGAGAAGCAAAGCGGCGATTTTATCGATTGTGAAATGAACGGTGTGATTGTAAATACTAAAAGTAATGTAAACAATCACATTGAAACGCCTGATGTTATTATGGTTATGAATTATGAAGATATAGCCATACAGCCATGTTTAAACATCGCACAAAGCTTTAATAATGAATTGGGTATTGATTACGTTGAAAATAACTTAACTAAAAGTTTAAATTGCAGTAATCCGACAGTTTTGAGACATTCTAGTGATTTTTATAAATCAATAGATAATTCAAATGTTTATGACAAACATTTCGATAATGATGTAATAAATAAACAAATTAAAAATGAAACGATAGGAGAATTAAGTGATTTTAAAATTAATCAAAAAGAAAATGCTATTGACACTAAAGTTACAAAACCAATCTCGTGTCGGCATTGTGGGAAACATTTCAAACGTAATATTACCTTAAAAGCACACATAGCAACCCATACGAAAATTAAACCATTCAGCTGCGAAATTTGCCAAAAATCCTTTGCAATACAGTCCGATTTGACGAGACATAAAAGACTGCACAGTGATTTGTATCAATGTAAATATTGCTTAAAAAACTGTAGTGTTCCAAGCAAGCTTGAACGACATATGCGAATACACACCAACACTAGACCGTACATTTGCCCCGTAGAAAATTGCAGAAAATCATTTTCGGACAAGTGCAATCTTGAGGGTCATAAAGTAACTCATTCAGATAACAGGGACTTTGTTTGTACGATTTGCAATAAGGCATACAAGACCAACAGCCAATTGAAGGATCACAAAAAAGTTCACAGTAACGAAATGCCTTATTCGTGTCATCTGTGTTCGAAACGTTATAAATGGAAAACAAATTTAACAATACATATGAAAAAGCACGAGGGTTACAAATGCATCCATTGTCAGAAAGACTGTGGAAAACTATCTGCATTGGTAACTCATAGAAAAATTTGTAAGAGTAACAAACCTGCTTTATTTTAAAATAATTTATTATCAATACTCCACATAGGAAAAACATGAGTGAAGAAATGATGGTCAAAAAGACTGTAAATATTGAAGTGGAGATAAGAAGGAAAAATTCATGCAAAATATTTTTAATTAGTCAGAAAAGGTCAGAAATCTTTCAGATTTAGCGAATACCATCTTAAAAATGTAACTTAGCAATTTTTTAAGTTGAATTTATGTATAAACAAGCACTCAATTTTTTTTGTATATTTGGTTATTTTAATTGGAATTTGACCCAAACTTGTCATGTCAAGGATAATATTAAAAGCTGTATAGTATTTTTAATGTGTATTTCTCTATAAATACATTTACACAACATAAGTGATGTGAAACAACATCAGCAGTGAAAACATCTCACTAGAAATTTACAGCACACGTAAAAGTAAACAAAAACAGATATCTTAAAAACAAAGTTTACATTCTCAGTTTTTAACAATTTCATTTATTAAAAAGGTTAGAAATAAAAAATATATTTTTAAACAGTCTTCGTATTCATAAATCTCATATAATTTTAACTGTTGCAAAACGTTAGAAATTTGTGTAATAATTCGATACAAAAATTAGAGCATTTTTGGATAATTTTGAAGATGTTGAAAAAATGTCTACATCTCGAAAAAAAAATTAAACAAAACCTATCACTCAACTTTAAGCTTTTGTATGTAATCTGACATGATTTCGACTTCAGGTAACTTAACGTTATTAAAATCGATGTCTGTATTGTCACCTATGATGCTTTCCAACGACTTTGCCTTCTTCAGCTGCGATAGATCATCACAACTGTCTATTGTGTCTTCTAAGATCGCTTTCACTAAACTAGTACTACCACTTTCGTTGGAATCGTTATTTTCTGACCTAGTTCTATGTCGTTCTTCCCTCTTTGGCACGCAGTATGGCTTGTAGCGGACATGTGGTGCTATGGGACGTACCCTGAATCCTATCGAAACATTACTAACGTATCTTGTATTGATTAACATATTTAACCCATCTGTATTCTTATTTTCTTTTAAGTATTCTTTCCTGGCGTTTGTACAAGAGGACAACATACCCAGTTCATGCAAAGCCGAATCCAACTCATTTAAATGAGGTGTTGAAGCGTACTGTAAATGTATCACGTATTAATTAAATTTTAAAATAATGAAGGCAAAAACTCTCAAACTAACCTAGAACATATTTCGGATTTTAAAACTTATCCTTTTAAATAATTAGAAGACTTACCTTTAATTCTAAGTCATCACATTGCATCTTTCAATAGGAATACTTGCAAAACTGCACATAAATAAATGTGTTTACATAGAATACCCTTTTATAAACGGTAGCAATTGATATTCGCCATATCAAAACAATAACAAAGATGAATGTACGGATTTATGGAAATAGGACAGAGATAAAATACATGTCAAGCCAGTTTTAGACTGCACAAAAGATTTTAAAAATGTAAATTCCAAAATTCTGTTAACTAAATTGTAAAAAAAATCCGAATTTATATACTGAGAATTATATTCGCAATACATACTGTTAAATATTCACTTGAAATATCGAAATGTTACCACAACACTGAAAAATACTTATTATAGTGTAATTGATTCTTTCATGGTAGAATTACCGCGAAAATAAAGCAAATTTGAAACCACCAGTGACATTTTATCACCGAAAAAACTTGATAGGCATAATAATTAGAACGTATGCTTAGAGATTTACTTGTAGCAATAAAGAAAGAGTAAAAAGATTTCCCGATGTATATTAATTTAAAAAATATATATAAAACGTATGTGTAAAATGTATGTAAACAAGTAAAAAAATCATTGACTGGGATTTCTAGTTTTGTACCATCGATACAACCTCAGCTGATTCTCGTAAAGTATAAATAAAACCAATGCCATCGGACCGTTTCTTACAAATAGAGGTGTGAATCCTTTCCAAGGTGATAAAAGACCTTCTTTTTTGATCAATTTATACCAAATATCGAACATACCCTTATATTCTGGTTTACCATCGATTATTCTCATATTTTGTATCCTAAAAATTAAAAATAAAATTAAATATTAAATTAAATTATTAAAAGGGCAAATTTTTTAAAACAAAACCCACCGAGTTTTGGCCATATCAGGGGGTTGTAAACAGACTGTTGACACTAAAGCGGATGACAAACTGGCGAAAAAATGGCAAGGTGTTGTATCACCAGTTAAATCTAAAAATTAGTACAGGTAAGTGGATATAAAATGGTTTCAAAAACAAACCATAAGCCATTAACAACTGTTTAGTTTTAAAGTACGTAATAAACTGGGAAACGTTAACAACTACAGCTCTCGTCACCGTGGGAATTGTTCCACGGTAAAGAACAAAGAAACCCTCTTCTTTCCATATCCTGTGGAGAGCATCGATGACGTGTTTGTAATTTCTTCGTAAATGCGGAGGTTGACGACCGTCAATGGCCATTCGCGTCATGGATATGTCACAAGGAACCGCCACAAAACCACCACATATGCCCCCTATAACGCCACAGAATAAATTTTTCCAAATGGTTGGTGCCTTTCCATCTCTGCAAAGAGATTTTCAACACATGAAAATGATGAAATTTAAAAAGAATTAAAACGCAATTCTTTTTCTAAAAGCGACCATCTTTAGGAATGCGGCCAGTTTAATTTGCGTCAACTGTATGTTTTTTTTTAACATATTAAAAGATATCGTAAAAAGGAAGATATTTAGCTCACTTTTCCGTGTAATAATCAACCAGTACCGTATAAATTCCCAGTCTCGTTCCGGTATAAGTGAATTGTCTCAGGGCACTCGCTGAAAGTCCATTATAAAAATTCATGATACCTTCATGCTTATAAATGTGTTTGGCGAATTGCAAAGCATTTGAATGATCTCTTGCTGAGCCTCCCTCTCCACTCACTTGCATACGAAATTTTATCACGTCCAATGGATATGTCGCAGCTGTCGCTCCCACACTGTAAATAATTTTTAATTGTGGAAAAGATTTCTGGAAAAATTAGAAGCCCAGTTCACAACGACTTTTGAACATGGATGTTTCATTCTTTGATTGAGGATTCAATAAAGTTGATAGCAATAGAAGATGCCAGCTGACTTTCCAATGGTATGGTCTGAGTATGTGCTTCAATAGAGTTCATGAAAACCATTAAATGTTTGCAATGAAATCAGAGGAGGAAATTATGTGCAATGGACTAATCATTTCGGCATCTTCTTGAATTTTATATTTGGTAGAATATGTGGTATAGGAATATCTTTTTTAACGTTTGTCAACTTGACATCCGTCTTGTCAAAATTAACAAACCAATAAATGCACACACATTATCTTTTCGAATGTCACATACCCTGAATTTGCAGCGATCAAAAATTTTAAAAACGTCGGAATTTTAACATCTTCGGGCATTTTTCACAAAACGGGCTAAAAGGACGAAAAAAATAAAAATCTCGTCAAAATCGAATGTTTCTGTGAAACAAAACACACGCATAATCCACCGACACATACGTCACGACACGTTGGAAGATATTTTGGGCCAAAGGGAGGCAAAATTTACGTTACGAAAGATGGTCAAAGTCGGCATAAACGGTTTCGGCAGGATCGGAAGGTTATTCCTCAGAGCGGCCTTGAAACAAGGCGTCGAGGTGAGTTAAATGTCAGCTAGGAAGTTGACGTCACTTGCAAAGTTTGTATGTTTCAAATCTAGAAAAACACCTCGCAGGTAGTGGCCGTTAACGATCCCTTCATTGCGCCCGAATACATGGCCTATTTGTTCAAGTACGACTCGACCCACGGTCGTTTTGATGGAGATGTAAGAGTCGCAGGAACTTGTCTCATAATTGACGGTCAGATAACCACGATAGCCTTCAAAAAGGTTTTAAAGAATTGTATTTTTTTAGGACAGAGGATAGAAACGATGCAAGAGAAGGACGTCAAAAAAATTGATTGGAAAAAGTCTTGTACGGAATATGTTGTTGACGCAACTGGGATTTTCACCACTTGTGATAAAGCTTCGGTAAATATTATTCATTTCCACGTTTTGTCTTTAAAATTTCGGATATGCAAGTCACTCACTACACATGACAAGTTCAATCATCTCCTGGTACTTATATACAGGGAGGTGCATAAAAAACGGACAGAGCTGTAGTATCGTTATTAATCATCCGATTTTCAAAATTCAAAAACCGCATTGAATTGTTCAAAGCCCGCTATAAACTGGCAGTAAATAATATGTTTTATTTTGAAGCGCCTCTGAACAACGATTGTCAACTTTTTTTTTTAAATGGCAACATATCTT
>JAFFZR010016147.1:0-13854 GCA_018397195.1 Lethrus apterus | reverse complement strand
TCAAATTGACGTTTGTCAAAAATGTTGTCCAAACAAATCAAAGCTTTTCTTTTAGAATTCTGTTTTTGAAATGGAAATGAAACAGTAAACGGTGAATGACAATATTCTTACGATGCCTGTTATGAAGAATTTCAGGAGCACTTTCCTATTGAACATTTTTGACAAACGTCAATTTGACATTGAGAAATAAATAGTGGTTTAAGTAAAGACATGCCGATTTTTGTTCATGGCTTACTTTGACTAATTTGTTTTTCGATCTCACTGTATAAGGTGACGCAATAATCATTCCACCATCTGGTTTGCTTTTTCTTTTTATTTGTTTTATTACATCTGCATGTCTCTTTTGCTACTTTTATTGTTATTTCTTTTATAAAACTCCATGACTTGACTGTCTAAAGATTTCTTTACTCTGTTCCTTCACCATTTCTATTTTCTCTTTCTTTACTTTCTGCTGTCTCTTCTTTAAGTTTGCATGATGATTTTTAAATTTTAGTTACAACTTTGGTAAAAAAGTACAAGGTGACGCAACAGTTACATTATATCCAACGATATTTTCTGGTGTTATACAGCCAATTTTCCAAAATCCCGTACGCAAAGTTTTCCACATTGACGGTTCAGCCACGGTTAATTTCGACATTAACAGAGAACTAAACCTCAACGATGAATACGAACGTACGGTCGTTGTTGACGTCGTCGTCGAAGAAGCTCTCACCGGTCGCAGGCAAAACAACAGCGTCGAGATTCAAATACACAAATACGATTATAAAATGGAACTCGTTAAAACTGCAGATTATTACAAACCCGGAATGAGATATATAGCATACGTACGGTTTGGACATCGAGTCTGAGTTTTTACTTTTAAATCATTTACAGATTAAAGTTAGCAATCACGATTCCACACCGATAGAAAATAACCGAAATACGGTCAAAGTTCGTTATGGATATTCACGTGTGGATGAAGTGTACACCGAAGAAGAATACAAATTGAATAAATTTGGCGTGGCCAGATTGGAATTGTACCCACCTGTAAATTCCACCAATCAAACTGCTTTGAGAATCGAGGTAAATGCTTCGGCTCATAAAACAACTTCTAGATTTTTACTTTCAGGCTGAATATTTCGGATTAAAAGAGAAAATGCCTCCAGTCCCAGCAGCCGTTTCACCCAGCAATACGTTTCTTCAAATATTACTGGAAACCGACCCACCAGTTATTAACCTCGACGTCGACATCCTAGTCAATTGTACGGAACGGATGAAATACATAAGTTATGAACTTCTCGGAAGGGGCAACGTTCTACTAGCAAACACATTCCCCACAGACGACAGAAAAGTAACATTTCAATTAGTACACTTTACCGTAAACGTTCCTTAAGATTTATAGATTTCGCTTTACTGCTACGCATGCCATGGTACCGATATCACATTTAATAGTAAGTTACGTCAGGGACGACGGTGAACTTGTTTCGGATTCTTTGGACGTCGAAATCGACGGATTGTTGCGAAATTTTGTACGTTAAATAAGCTTTTAGTCTTTAATCGAAAGTTGCATTTCTAGCTCGACATTAAAAGTAATATAGTTGAGATCGAACCAGACAATGATATCGATTTAACCGTAAAATCCCAACCAAACTCTTACATAGGATTGTTGGCTGTGGATGAAAATGTTGGCATTTTGAGGTCCGGTTACGACATACTACATAAAAACGTCTTTGAGGAATTAAAAAGATACGATAGCTCTGAATTCTCGCCTTATTCTGCAATAATGAGAAATAATAAAGCGCATTTCTTTTGGAAACCCGGAGCTGGTAATACCAAAGACACGTTTTCTGTACGTATTATCGAGAATTATTCTCATGATGACGTTGACCAATGATATTTTAAAACCAAGATCACATGCACCAATCAGAACAATCTTATACTGAAAAGATTACATGGTGCTTTTCTTGCCGCTACGTCATAGTTTTTGACTTAGTAACCATGACAACTTTAAAAATACGTTAAATGTCATTTTGACAAACGTCAATGTTATAATTCATTCGGTTAATTCTCTAACTAAAGATCATTCGTACTCAACTTTTGTTGCAAGATTTTAATTTATTCGCAATGATTGCTAAAGGCAATTAAACTCGACCAATTTCTTTGCGTCAAATTGGTCTCGTTTAATTGCCAAGCAACCACTGCTCATAAATGAAAATCTTTCCGACAAAAATTGAGTACTCATTATCTTACGTATGATAATTTTTACATTAATTTTAGGATTCAGGAGGTGTGCTTTTAACGAACAGTATCGTAAACGATCAAAGACCAACATGTAGGTTTCACGTGCTTTTTTTACAATTTAATTTATGAATGTTTTATAGTGGAAGATGTGTATCTTCGATTAGTTTCATATGACAGTAGCACTGTAAAATCCGATAGGGGAGTAGGTTTAGCATTCCATAGTGTAACACGCCCTCCTCTTGCTGGGCCTTACGCCTTCAGTAGAATTCCACGTCCAATTTGGAATAAACCTAAAGTTTATTTAACTGAAAATATCTTCGATACCTGGCTATTTACAAATTTTTCATCGGGGTATGTTATACTTTAATTATGTTACTATATGTTACTCATTTAATTTCCAGTATTGAGGGTAAAACAACAATCCGAAGAAGAATTCCAAACTCACTTAATAACTGGGTCATAACCGGTTTCTCTTTGGATCCCCTTTTCGGTCTGGGATTGAGTCCTTCACCGAAAATATTAAAAACAAACAAACCTTTCGTACTTACTGTTGAATTACCTCATTCGGTGCAAAGGGGTGAAATATTAGCCGTACCTATTGTGATACACAACCATTTAGATAAAGACATTACGGCTAAAGTCATTTTACACAATTCAGAACAACGATTTGAATACGCGGAAATTTCGAACGAATTAAACGTTACGAAAAGTAAGTGCTTGTCGGCTTAATTTTAATCATATTAATAATTGTTAATTGCAGAAATTGAATTATTTAGAAGAAAAACGTTGAAAATTAACAAAAATAGCAGCGGTTACGTGTCGTTTATGATCACACCCGTCAAAATCGGATTGATTGAAATAAAAATAACAGCAAGCAGCACGAACATGCAAGACTCAATCGTTAAAGATCTTAGAGTCGAAGTAATCGCAAATACTTAAAATTTGTATATAATTTTTTTGTATTTTTTTAGGCGGAAGGTGAAACTCAATATTATACAAAATCAGCACTGATCGATCTTAGAAAGACTTCTAACTACAAAAAAAATATCAGTATCGAACTGCCGGAAAATTTGATTCAGGGATCAGAAAATATAGAAATCTCAGTGGTGGGAGATCTTTTAGGAACAATCATAATAAATTTGGATCACCTTTTACGTCTGCCTACATCTTGCGGTGAACAAAACCTAATTGAATTCGTACCCAGTTTAATTATTTTAAAGTATTTGCGTAACACCGGACAATCATCACCAACTATTGAAAGAGAAGCTGTTAAAAATTTAGAAACTAGTTACCAAAAACAATTAAATTATAAAAAAAGCGACGGGTCATTTAGTACATTTGGGAAAAATGACGATGTTGGAAGTGTTTGGTAAGTATAAATTTGTTTTTTTTTTTTTTTCTAATTCATCCTTATTATTTCAGGATAACTTCATATACAACACTTTCGTTAATCGAAGCTAGATCGTACATATACGTAGACGAAAATATCATTACAAAAGCGTTGGAATGGTTATCTGCGAAGCAAGCCATAAACGGAAGCTTTGTGGAAAGTGGTCCAATCATATATCGAGATGTGCAGAATAAAGACGGTAACAGCATAGCCCTCACCGCTTTCACGCTTATGTTATTTTTAGAAAATCGTAAACAATCGTCACAATACACAGATGTTATAAACAAAGGCTTGGATTACGTTGCACGAAACGTAGATGAAAACGAAAGCGTTTATACGATAGCTCTTTCGAGTTACGTCCTTCAAATAGCAAATCATCCCTCGAAATTGGGTATTTTCCATTTGTTGGATTCGAAAGCCAAAACCAACAACAGCATGAAATGGTGGGGTAAGGACATACCGAAAGACGAGTTGAAGAATCCATGGAATTATTTACCAAAATCGGTCGATATTGAAACTACATCATATTCTTTATTAACATTCCTCGAAGCTGACTTAATCGATGATGCTATTCCAATAATAAGTTGGTTGGTCGATCAAGGTAATAATTTAGGAGGTTTCACGTCAACACAAGATACACGAATGGCTTTACTTGCCATTTACAAATTGGTACTGCGATTGGGAACAGAATCGAACATGGTAATTGAATATCAATACAGAAAGCAAGAAATAAATAAATTCAGTATCAATCAGAATAACGCTATGATTGTGCAAAAAGTAAAGGTATGGTTCAAAACACATGTAAACGTTTGTAATACTGACGAGGGCTTTTTTAGATTGGAAATGACGCGAGAACTGTTAATATAACAGCAGAAGGAAATGGAATAGCTCTCGTAAGAGTTGGTTACAATTATAACATAAATGTTACGGGACCATGGCCCATGTTCATTTTAGATCCTCAAGTCGACAAAAATTCAAATCGACACCACTTACAATTGTCAATTTGTACATCGTAAGTGAACGGTGCAACATTGCAAATAATTTCATTTTGCACATTTTAGGTTTGTAAACCACAATCTGAGTGACAGCATAGTTAGTAATATGGCCGTTATGGAAGTTAATTTACCGTCGGGTTTCACAGCAGATATAGACTCGCTTCCAAGCTTGGAAGTTTCACAAAATGTACAAAAAGTCGAATGTAAAAATGGGGACACGACCGTGCTTTTGTATTTCAATAATATCACCAGTGAAGAATACTGTCCGACTGTGTCGGCATTTAGGACGCACAAAACTGCAAAGCAAAAACCCGTTTCTGTCATCTTATATGATTATTACGACAGTTGTGAGTATATTTTTCGTAACCATAAACCATTTATGTTATTGTTGCAAATTAAAATTAAATTGCATGATTATTGATACAATTTTTTCCCTTTTTTTTCAAGCTCGAAGAGCAAGAGTATTTTACAGAGGTAGAACGGCAACATTATGCGATATCTGCGAAGATGAAGATTGTGGAGATGTATGTGTATCCGAACCTAAACTTCAACAAGTACAAGAAGGTGAAAGCAAAGGAAATTCCAATAACTATACGTCAAATTTATTTATCGTTTTATTTGTATGCTTAACGACTTCAATAATCAAATAAATTACGATGCAGCTTTATTTTACTGTTATTACTTTACATTGTCTATTAAAATGAATTAAAATGTTAACATGTACATACAAATGATTAATAAAAACTATTAACAAATTTATGAATTTTAAGTTTACTAAAGAACAGTTTCATTCTTAGATTGAAATAAATTATTTATTAGAACTTTTATTTATCAAACTTTTGCAAAAGTTTTTAAACCTCGTTAATAAATTTTCATTGCTTATTTTAAGTATTAAACGCTTAGTTGTGATGTTATGTAACGGTCCAAACGCCAAAGCAACCACAGTACACGCTAAACAAATAACATTATAAGGCATACTAAAATCAGGCGTGGGTAATGTAACAACAATAGTTTCGGTTCTCACTTGAACTAAATAACTGCTTCGAGAGGCGTTAAAAACATCAGCAAACGTCGAACCATCTTGAGGTAATCCTGTATAATTACGTGCCATAGGCAATAAAGCTGAAACTATAGCAGATCCGATGTAAAAACCATGATTTGCATCCGGCGGATATTCTTGCCATTTCAAAAAGACATAATCGAAATTAAGTCGTATTGAAGTGGTTGACTTGGGGGGTAATTTCAATTTCATTTCTAAATTATGTGCTTTCTCCCTTAACTTCCCCGGCTTGTAATTTAAAGAAGTTGGATGAATTTCAATTCCATTGGATTCGATTTTCATCGTGTGTAAATATATCGGAACAAACCAGGGTATGTTTTGTAAAATGACAACGTCCAAACTACCCCAATGATTGTTGTATAATTTGGTTATGAGACCACCCTGTTGTTGCCCATAACCGGTTTTATATTGACTAGCGTAGAAAGGTGGAGGAATTTTGACGTGAAAGTTTTGTTTATTTGAATATTTTGCACTTATACTGTATGGTGTGGACTTTATTGTATATTTAGCAAATTTACTTTTGAATCCACCACGTTCAGATATGAAGTATTCATCTGGTTGAGGCGATAATTCAAAAAATTCACTAGAATTACTTGTTATATCTACATATATCGTACTGGATTTAGCCAAAGGGCAAGCATTCATTATACCTTGGCCGAAAAATTTCCTTAAAGACCAATCCCTACTACCCAAAAGCAGATAATCGTATACCAAATCAACAGACTGTGTCAATTCCAAGGAAGTTACATCACAGATGGTATTTCTACAAATGGGTCTGAGATGTATGCTAACAGAATGATATCGGGTGCTATGGATAGGACCAGCATTTAAAAGCGTTGCAAGTCCAAGTTTAGAATCGCATGGCAGTAATTTTTTCCAAGGCGTTAAGTTTTCAGTACACACTATTTCTCTAGGCAGAGATGAATATCTTAAATACGAAGAGTTTAATTGTGATTCACTTACAACACCAACCGGTCTAAAAGAAATATCCGGACTAATGCTATTAGTATGATCCATAGAGTTTAGCGAAGCACACAACAACCCTGACAACGAATTTGTCAACTCTCTCCAGCTTTTATCTACATTTTCAGTGCTGCTTTTAAACCAAACCCACAATTCGGCGCCTGGCGCTGCGTCAGTAACCGGATAGCCCCACGATTCATATCTCCACAGACCAGATGTCAAACTTATATGAAGTTCCTGTACATCATGTCTCACTATAATTTCACTTAATCCTCTTGAAAATAAATTTGAGTGAAATACTAAAAATTAAAGGGATAATTTTATTTTGTTAAAAAGGTATTACTTACAGTCTTCCGAGCCATCGGTCACGTCCCATATCGTTGTGAATCGAAAATGTGCATATAACTGATTACTATAAAGTGGTTTTAAAACAAGTTCTTCAGTGAAGGAATCCGATTGTGTTGCAAATATTATTTTCAAAAAGGAACAAATCAATATGAAAATTAAACGTTGCATGACTATATGCACTTAATTAAAACTTCTATTAACAACATTTACACTAAATAATTTTCATTTAACATAGGTTAGGCTCAACAATGACGAAGTTAGTGATAGATCTAATGTGAACACGTAAAGCAGTGTAGCCACATATCTTCATTGAGTTGTTTTGAAAGTCGATCAAGAATCGTACCAAATTATTATATTATCTTTCTCTTCTAAAATAATAACACCTATACTATTTTAATTCATAAACGTTAAAGCACGATTCCATTTCATCAATAATAAACGTTAACATATTCTGTAATTGTGTAAATGTTGGTATCACTGTAAGATGATATGAAATTTTGAATAAGATAGACATTTTTCACGAAAGTATAATTTCATTTAAAATTACGATGCATCAAGTTAAATTATAAATATAATACAAGTTAAACTGTAGAAGCATTAAAGTAACAAAAGAGTTCAAATGTAATAAATTTGTTACGAAAGTATCAAGTCTGGCAACACAGAAGTAAAGTGTAAAAGTAACAACGTATTGATCAATAAATCTTTGACTATTCTTTTTTCGATCATACTGTATATTAAAACAACTATAAGAAATGTAGTATTTCATTTAATGTTGTTAAGCTTACGAAATAATAACATAACAAAAATATAAAAACTTAAACACCGTATTCAAGACATAATGCATTGGAACAAATTTTAAAGAACTTCTTGTGTAACAATAGACGTTCCTTTATTATTTCGCGATACTCTAAGACAATAATTAATATTTTCAATTTGCGAAAGTTTTCTTATAAATTCTTCATCGTGTGTAATAATTATCATTTGAAAATTTTTTTCTTTTCTTCTATTATTCACCATTCTCCCCAAAGCCTCGCTAAGGCTAAGTATATTTTCCCTGTCTAAATTAGTAGTTGGCTCATCCAACGCAAGAATACCACAATTATGACTAAAGGTTTCGGCCAACGCCATTCTTATTACCAAACAAGCTAATACTTTTTGACCTGCGCTACATCTACCTCTCATTTCGATTTCGGTTCCGTTTTTGATCTGCACAACCTTATAATCGTAAACGCGTTTATTAGCTAAGGTATTAGATTCTTCAGTTCTAATTTGTACATAATCTATGTCATTTCCACGATAAATCGAACGCCATAATTCTCGAGTTGCTCTGTTGATTGTTAACATTTTATCTTTGTGAAATTCAATGATTGCATTCTCCAATCCCAATACGTACAACTTCAAGTCTGCCAAAGCCTTTTCAGCAACTTTTTGCTCAAAAACTTTCTCTTTGTATTTTTTGTAAACGTTTTTCTTTTCAGGTTTATTTAATTCGTTTTTTAATTCTTCAATCGATTTGTCTAGTACACTTTGCTGTCCTTCTATATTACAAATATCTTTTTGTAGAACTAAATACTTCGACTGTAATGAAACCTTTTCTTTTTGGAGATCTTTAAAATTATAATCACCGATTTCTTGTGTTAGTGTGTTAATTTCATCAGTCAAGCGATCAGCTTGTTTACGTAATTTCCTAAGTTCTACGTTATCCTCAAGTTTTCTTTTCTCAAATTCACGACTTGCTAGTTGCTGTTTTAATTTTAATATCTCTTTTCCCGTGTTTTCCATTTTTATTTTTAACGCGTCCATATCAGATTTGGTCGTCTTGTATAATTCCAACGCCGCCGTAAATTGTCCTTCTATGTTTCTTTTATGGAATTCTTCGACTGAAGCTTGAAGCTTTTCAAGGTTTTCATAATCCTTTTCCAATTTGTGATTCTTATGTCGTTCTTCATCTAACACTTTTGTGTTATTCGTTTTGACTTCGTTCAACTTTGCAATCGATTCTTTTAATACTTTATTATGTGGAATTAATTGGGATTCTTCGTTTTTTATTTCCTCTTCTAAAAGTTTCTGCTTTTCGCTCAGCTCTTTCAATTGTTGTTGCAACTGTGGCTTTTCTTGCATTGTTTTTTCAAGTTTCAGACGTTTCTCAACTATGTCGTTTCTTTGTTCACGTAATTTTTGACTTTTAGTTTTATGATGATCCAATTTTTTTTGATCAATCTCGACTTGTTTTCGCAATTCCAATATCTTGATTTTAAGCCCGTTGATTTCAGATTCAACTTCTTGTTGCGATTTATTCGATGATGTTTTAACCAACTGCGACTGCAAATTCTTTATTTCATTCTTTGTGGTTTTTATTTCATTTTGGTAATTGTCGATTAAGACAGCATCGCCAATTATTTTATTACAATTGTCTACTTTTTTCTGGGGATCGTACAAATCTTCACTCAGTTTTTTCAAATCCCGTTGAGCCCGATCGAGTTTCTCAGAAACATCATTTATTTCAGTTTTTAGTCTTGGAATTAGGGTGTTTTTTAAATTTTCCGTTTTCTCATACACAGGTTTCAACTGTTGTATTTTGTTGAATAATTCTTGTTGCTTTTTTAATTTGTTTTCAACATTTACAACTTCAGATGGAATTCCACGTATCTGATTTTCTATTTTAGTAATAATTCTATTAACATCATTTTTTTTGTTATCAAAACTTGTATCGCAAATGGGACAGCAAGGCTTTTCTGCTTGAAAATCTTTAATGAATTTTTCATACATAACTTTCGCCGATCTTAACTGGCCACGAGTTTTTTGCAACCTTTCTATGTCTTTTCCGACATCATCACAAATCCTGTTGAATGGTTTATCACTGCACAAATCAAATATTTGTTTTTCATTAGCGGATAACTCATCTTGACAATCTTTTAATTGGTTCTTTTGAAAATGTATGTTGGTCTCGTGTTTAGTGATATCTTTTTTCTTCGCGTCTATCGATTTAGTTATAGAAATCACTTTAGTTTGATTCTCATTCTGACATTTTTCAATACACATTTTGTAATTTTCATCTGGAAGAACTGGAAACAACTGCTCCAATTCTTCAAAGTATTTACTTTTAAATCCCTCTATTTCAGTTTGTTTCCTCTTGTTGTCTCGCGTTCCAATGTCGATGTTATTTTCAATGATTGCATTTTTTTGAAGAATTTTATATTCTTTCTCTAAATCTTCCAACGAATTTTCCTCACTTTTAATTTTGTGGTTATTATTCGATATCTTTGAAGTAAGTGACTCAGTATCTGAACTATTGGATAGTACAGCCAATTCTCTATCTATTTTATCGATGCCTTTATTATAAAGATTGAGTTCATCATCAGAAAAATCCAACTTTTTAAGTTCTGTGTTTAGTAGACGCACCTTCTTAGAACCTTCAAATAATTGATTTTGATTAGTTTTAATCCTTTGTTCTAGTTTAACAACATCTTCCCTACAGGTATCGATGTTCTTTTGCAATCTATTTTCTTCGGTGTTAAAGCCATCAGACAATGACTTAAAATTTAATTTTGTTTTCTCAACAGAAGTGTGTAATGATTTCATGGCTTCTGTTATTTCTTGAATAATTTCTAAATTACAATTAATAGTAGGATCAACGTGAAGTATCATTTGTTTTATTAGTTCGTTTCTATCACCGATGGCTTTATCTTGCTGTCTTTTCTCACTTTCTTTCTGGCCTATACGTACTTGACATTTTTGAATAGATTTATCCAGTTTACTTTCTTCATCTTGATACTTTGTATTTTGATTTTCAAGATTTTTTATTTCAAAATCGATTTTTGAAAAGTTTTCATCAAATTCTTTTATAGTTCTTTCCAAATCCCAATCAGTGCCTTCAAATTCTTTTTCTAATTTTTTCAATATATTCTTTTGTTGCTCGACAATACTAGATTTTTCCGTCTCTTTAGCACCAAATGCCTTTTGTAGTTTACCAAATTTATCTTCCAATTCACAAATGCTTTGTATTCGAATGTAAATAGGTTTTATTTCTTTTTGTTTCGTTTCTATGTTTTGTTTTATATTTGTCACTTCTTCTTCCATTTGTTGCAATTTGGCACGTTCCTTTTCTACAAAGTCTTTTCTCTCTCGTTGATACTCTACACTCTGCTTTAAAAGTTTCATATCATCAGTTTTACTCTTAATCTTTTTCCTAATGGAATCTATGCAAACATTATACTTTGTGGAATCGAAGATTTCATCAAATTTCTCTTTCAATTTTTTTGCTTCATCAAGAGGCCACAAAGAATTTTCTTGGTGACAAAATATAACATTGTTAATTATCGATTTCGAAATGCCCATAAATGAACACGCTTGTTCTCCTATATCGGCACATCTGCTTGATAAGGGGAAAGATTCTCCATTCGGTTTGATGACCTTTATCGTTGAATCTAACGAGGAAAACTTTTGAGTCGACAGATTCCTCTGTTCCACTTTCATGGCTTTACTTATCGTCACTTGGTTTCCTTTAGCATCGAAAAATTTCAACAACACTCGGCCCTTTGTTACAGAAGTGGAATTCAATTTTGGGTCGTAAACGAAACCTTGACCACTTTTAGTGCCACCCGGCAATTCGCCCGTAAAGGCATACTTTAAAGATTCGATTATCGTTGTTTTTCCACAACCATTTTCGCCCAATATGAGCGTTACGGGAGTTCCAAACTTAATTTCTTGCATTTCGTCGTCGCCAGGACCGAAACTCCTGATGCCACAAATGTTTAATCTTGAAAGTTTGGCCATTCTGAATAACTGAAACATTAAATATATGTAAATTAAATCGATCTTACAAATGAATATAAATAACACTAGTCTTGTTAATTGTACCAAACAGAGTTGATATAATGGCACTACGTTAAAAATAATAAACGTTAAAAACTAAAGATAAATATGCTAGAAACTTTCAATTTACCTTTCAATGATTTGTAACTGATTTATACTGTTTTTAACGTTCTTCGCTTACGTTTGTGTTATATCTGTAAAATATCCATGAAAATATTAGCAATAAATACTGTTATCATAATAATATTATAATTACATAAATAACAATAATTTACACTGAATATTCTTCAAAAATTTGTCATACAAGCTTCGACACGAATGACAACACTAAAAGGCGCCAATTATTTTCAACCGTTAAAAAGAAAATTCCCTAAATTTAACTAAATCTCCAAATAAATTATTCTTTATTTGTGTGATGTAAAATTGTAATACACACTATAATTAATTGTAGTAACTCTCACTTTACCAGTTTATTGTCTATTCAAGCCGTTTACGTATAATAGAGAAAATTGGTAAAGTCATCATTTGGTTTTTGTGTAAAGGTCATGCAAACGAAATTGAGTGGTATGAAGCGGTTGTAAACAAACAATTAGCATAACCTCAAAAGTATTGTTTACAGTTTATACACATAAGATTGTTCGTTTCCGTTTAGAACTACAATTATTATTGTAAAATAGTACAAAATAGCAAGTCAAGTACGTTTAGTGTATTTAATAGGATAGTTATTAACATTTTACAGAATAGTGTGCAGTTAGAAACTTTATATTACAAATAAACTGAAGACTTGTTCGTTGGTATTACATTTTCTGCTCGGTGTAGTTCGAGTAAGAAAGTTGGAAGACATCATTCTGTCTTCCTTTATTTAATTGTCGAGTAGTCTAAAGTAATACGAACGAGGGTAAATTATGCACACTTTGGTAATTTTGAAGTATAAATACCTTTATATTTCTTTTAGTTTGAAAAGATGCATTTAAGTAAGAAGTTGAAAACAGCTGTGAGTGTCATTTTGTTAGATGAGCTGACAACATTACTGACTCCCTTACCAAATCTAACAATCATAAGTTTAGTAGGTAAGATATTTTTAAATACACCGTCCATTCCTATTCTATTTTACAGCATTGATGATAACAAACCACCCGTAACATGACATGGTACTGAGGATCCCGCCCGATATAGAAGGTGTCGAGAAAAGAAATAGATTATGTCAGTTATTTTAAATATGAATAAATAAAATATTAAAGTATTAATTTATTAATTATTAAAAATATAAAACTTAATCTGAGTCAGAATCATGTTTATGTTTTTTCCTTTTTTTTTTATCTGATTCGACTAATTCTTTAAAACAATGGGCTTTTATTTTATTTTCTTCCTGTAGCAGCAAATTTTGTTTCTTCAATAAAGTTTCCAATCTATTAAACCTATTGTCCTGCTTCTCCATATTTTCTTTTATTAGATTCAACAATTTTTCCTTTACGTTTTAACAGATGTAAAAGTTTGTATAAAACACACGTTCTTTGAGAAAGATGGATATAATACCCGACAAAGACAAACACATACATAACCTTTCTTCCAGAAGGTCAAAAGAGATAAACGGGGTATTTTTTATTGGTCGTTGCTGAGCGTATAGGTTGAGCGGTTAATTTAGTTTTGTACGCGAGTGTCATCACTTATCGGCAAAATGTCGCTTTTTTCGAAAGTGGAATTGGGGCCCCCCATCGAAGTTTTTGCTTTAAATAAGGCTTTTATGGACGACACGTTCGAAAATAAAGCCAGTTTGGGAGCCGGAAGTAATTATTTTGTACTTTATCCAGAACTTGCTTATTTGTTTTTCTCTAGCTTACAGAACAGAACAAGGGCAACCATGGGTTTTACCTGTAGTTAAACAGGCAGAAACTGCTCTGGCTGCTGATGAAACATTAAATAAGGAATATCTGCCCGTACTAGGAATGGAAAGTTTCACAACAGCTGCTACAAAAATGCTGTTGGGTAAAGATAATCCTGCTATTCTCGAAAACAGAGTAAGCTATCTATATATTGATAAGTAACAAGGTCAATTATGTATT
>JAFFZR010016146.1:0-16430 GCA_018397195.1 Lethrus apterus | reverse complement strand
TATACAGGCTGTTCAATTTAAAAAAGTAATCGTTATGCTTGTATCTTAGCAACGCGATGTTCTTTTGTTTTATAATTTACTGCGCGAAATGCGCATTGCAAGCTACTTAAACTTTGTCCATTTAACTAAGTTTGTATCCCTTTAAATAAAAAAGTTAGCTATTGTAGAATGTTCCCGTGAACAGGCTGTATGTAAATGGATGTGAAATGTACATCATTTTATTATTATTATTACATAACATTTTTAAACCATTAAAGAATAGGAAATAAAACTGACGAGCAGAAAATTGAATGATGTAACTTCAGAGGAAGAATGTAAAATACTAGTTCTTTCAAGGTTTAAGCGAAAAACGTGCGAGTATTTTACATCTTTTTCTTTTATTTGAAATCATTTTTAAACAAATCATCAATGGTATAAAATGCAGTAATTTTTTTGTACATAAACAAGAAAACCACAAACATTTTCGAACTGATTTTGAAACAAACATTGAACCATTGATTTAAACCATAACTTAGCATGATTGCACACGTATTGGGTTGGGTTGAATTAGACGGGTTTGAATTGATTTAATCTCCAACACCAAATCCAATTTAATAGGACTTTACACAAATCGAGCGAACCCGATCGAAATGAAACAAGCCGTGATTTTTTCTGCAAATCTTAACCAATAAGATCGAATTTAGTTTAATTGGCTTTTTCGTTGCCATCGAAAACGTATGGTCAAAATCCTAAAATATCTATTTTTGCTTTTCCGACAGTACTCGACGAAAATCAAAAATACCCCACCTGATCGAATTAGTTTTTTTTACAAATCTAGCATAAGGTAACCTAAAACTAAACTTTTCCTCAAAAATAATTCTTTAATCTAATGTGTATTTGAACCAACTTTTTTCCTCAAATAAGACATTCTTCCTTCAAGAAATAAATAGATTTTAAGAAATTAAGATAAAATATCTTCCTGTATGTAAATGACAATAAATATTTACATAAATCAAAAATTTCGTTGTGTGTAGATTTCTCACATTTATATTCAAACCAAACTCAACAGAGCTCAGACTGTTTTCGTAGAAAGAACCCCAACTAAATCCAATCGATGTTTTTTTTAGAAAACCAACCGTAAACCAACTGAACTGAATTGAATTGATTTTTTTTTTAACAAATTAAAATAATTGGGTTGGGTTTGTTTTTTGTATTGTGAAAGAAAACATAATTCAGACTAAAATTCTATTTTTCAAAGAACTTGACAAGCCCAACCCATCAGAACAGAATTCAGTGTGAACAACCCCAAATTAACCATATTTTTTTTGCACAACAATCATAAATTAACCAATAAAAAATAACTGAATAGAAGCCAATCTAACTCTATCGAACCCACCACGACTAAACTGAATTGATTTTTATTTATTTATTATTTTTATAACAATATGTGATCATAATAATAACCACTTTAACAAAGTTGTGACCAATTTCACGAAATCAAACCTAATTCAACAGGACTATATTTAGTGCGATTATTATTAGAATAAGCAACGAACATTTTTATTTAATTTATTTGAGTTGATTTTAATAATAAATAGTTTTATTTTGTTTCACACAATTTCCTTAATTTTGATTTCATTAAAATTTGTGATGGTTAAAAGTGGCGAAAACAATAAACCAAACAATTTCTCTACATATCTGCCAATTCTTCTAAAAATCTGAAACATCTGAACATCAACAAATAGCAACCTCTCAACCATAACGAGCCGTGGCTTCAAAGAGAGTCAAAATCTATAAAGACGAAGGTTTAAAGGTCGAAATCGACGGTCATCAGATGTGGTGTGATTAAATGAGAGTTATCGAACTAAAATAAATTTAATTCCATACATTGATCAGGCATAAGCATTAGCCAAGGAATTTCTGCACGTAATTATTTTTCTAATAAACTTTTTTTCTAATTTCCTTTTCATATATAATTTTCATCCAATTTAAAAATAATTTGAATCTTATTGTTTCAAACAATGAAAGCGTAATGAAATACTAAAAAAAATTAATTAAAATTCATTCTGATCCCAATTAAAATAAATGTGGATTTTAACGTGAAGTGCAGTTTCGCGTTACAGATGAGGAATCTACAGTCAAATTTGCTAATTTGCCGTGACATTAATGTACAAATGTCACAGTCAAAATTATTAAATTAAAATGTTCTGCTCTTAGGTGTTACGGCACCATTGTTGCCGTCAAATTAAAAACAAATTAAGCTGCCTACGTTCTCATGTTTTTGTTCGTGTTCAACTTGTAATGATACGCAAATATGCGTTGAAAATAAATGTATTCGTAATATTTCGAATCGTTTTCGTGTCATAAATATTCACATAAAGTAGCATTTATAACGAAGAATACGCCACCAGTTGTCAAGCCCAGGTACACCAACTGACCTATCCCAATGCATACTAGGCTAGAAGACTAGAATTAATTTCCACGGTTGTTAATATAACGTCATTCATTCATAGTGATTTTTTGTTCCCAAAAGAATATATAATAATATTCTGAAACTCATCCATCATTCTGAAAACTATAATAAAGGACTTGCATCTGCATAATTTGCAAGCAAATTAGATGTGTGCTGTTCCTTTTCTCATCTTAAGAAAACCAACGTATTTCTTGTTCAAATTACGAAACTAATGACTTTTGTATCCTGTATTGAATAATACTAACACATTGCAATTATTTCGTTATTTTCATTAAAAATAACGACGAATAGACGTAACATAAAGATATAAAATCCACATTTCGTTGCATTGTATGAAAAATAATTTATAAAAAAGGTACAATTAATTGATACTATATATAGATAAAACACGTTACAATAAACTGATGATTTTGCCGACATAGCAAAAGCCTTGACGATTCCTTTTAAGAAACGTTTTTACGAAAGAAAATCTTTCATTAAAGACCACATAGTGAAAGATTACATTATTGTTTTCTAAAACTATGTAAATCCACCTCGATTATCCATAAAAACAATTATTTATAAATATGTCATTATAATGGCTTTTTCATTAATATTAATGCTTTGAAAGAAAAACTGGAGCAAAATTCCAAATACGTATTGTATTGCATTCACCTTTAAACAATAATCTTTAATTTGCAATACGACTAACAATTTATTTATAAATGTTGAAAAATGCGACTTGTCTTGCTTTATTTGCCTGCGCGATCGTGGGAATGCGAGACAAAATCGGTTTTTAATGAATATTTTGCAAATTGTCATATGGAAAAAAGTAGCAATTTCCATAAACATTAGCACAAATTGTCGTATAATAATGGCTACAAATATTAAACGCGCATATCTTGACTTATAATAATTCATTTTTATTTAAAATTGAAAACTGTTTAAAAATCAATAAAAGTAACCAGAAAATTAACGTCCATGAAGAAGTCCAGGAAACCCACGCTCTTTGTTTAACGTTTATTTATTTATTTAAACTGAAATCCTTGCACTGCTAGGTGTCGGATTATACAGGATGTTCAAAGTTATCTGCGCACTATTGCTATCTTCGTTATTTTTGGAGCTACAGAGTCGGTTAAATTAGCACAGATGCAGTGATTTTTCCGCTGATTACAACGGTCCACACAAAAAAACAATTGCGCATCACATTTCAGAGCCAACTCAGATAATTAGATTTTTTTTAATGGAACCCCTTGTATATTTATGTAGCAGTCGGAAGAAAATGAAAGTTTGCACAAAATCTTCTTATACTACTATAACCCAGAAATGAAAAACAAAAGAGCTACGACGAGATTAATACAGGTCACCGCACATGTGATAACTTTGTTAGTAGAGAAGCTACAGTGTTGGTCAATACATCAAAAATGTGTAGTTTTCAAAAAAACAGTTGCGAGTCGCATTTTCGAACTAACAAAAAAAAATTTATAAGACATCCTGTATATTTTAATTGATAAAATTTTACATAGAATTTCTTCTAATAGTACAACCGTAAGATGAAAGGCCAAATTTTAATATAAAATAAGTAAATGAGTATCAAAGCAAGCAGTTCGAAAATGCGACTGGCAATTGTTTTTTGACTATGCCATTGTAATCAGTAGAAAAAACTACACATTTTTGATGTATTGACCAACACTATAGCTTCTCTAATAACGAAGTTATCCCATGTTCGGTGACCTGTATTAATGTCGTCGTACCTCTTTTGTTTTTCATTTCTGGGTTATAGTATTTAAGAAGATTTTGTGCAAAATTTCATTTTCTACCGACTGCTACATAAATATACAGGGTGTTCCATTTAAAAAAATCTAATTATCTGAGTTGGCTCTGAAATGTGATGCGCAATTGTTTTTTTGTGTGAACCGTTGTAATCAGCGGAAAACTCACTGCATCTTTGCTAATTTAACCGACTCTGTAGCTCCAAAAATAACGAAAATAGCAATAGTGCGCAGATAACTTTGAACACCCTGTATATTTGTACAATTTAATTTACTATTTTTTATATTTCTTTTAAAAGAGTTCCCTGCCCTGTGCTAGATTCCCAAGTTCACTCCATTATATTCGTCGTTTAGCTGCTGCCTCTGTCTTATTTATTCTTCCCATCTCGGTTGGGGTCTCCTATTCTGTTTTTTCCCTCTTATACTTGTCTGGATATTCTATTATCCTTCATTCGGAGGAAGTGTTCCAGCCATCCAAGTTGCCTCTCTTCAATCACTCTTTCTACTAATTTCATATTTCTTTGTTCCCTTTCATTCATTCTTGATTCTATCTTTTCTTGTAATTCCTTCAATTCTTCTGAGAAATCTTATTTCCGTAGCTGTTAATTTGCTTTTTTTTATATTCCATACGGTCCAGGACTCACTACTATTGCGGAATTCGTCTGGTGCTTTTCATGTTTTCAGTTTGTTAATGGCTTCTATGACTTCGTGTTTGGTTGAATTTTGTATTCTCTATCGTTTCTACGATGTGTATTTTCTCCTTCTTCTTTTTCTCCCTTGTTCGTTTCGGCTAGTTCTTTAAAATATTCCATCTTTGCATCTATCGACACATTTCCATTCTTATATTTTTTAAACTTGGAGTCTTTTGCTTCTATAGAACGATATCTGATTTTCTGAATAATTATTTCTCATCTTGTTTCCAATATATTTTTACATTTCTACTGTGATTTGATCTTCGCCTGGTGCTTTTTCTGTTTTCAATTTGTTAACAGCTTCTATGACTTCGTTTTTGGTTTTCTTGTTGGATTTTATCTTTTCTATCGTTTCTATGATGTGTGTTTTCTGCTTCTTCCTTTTCTTGCCTTGTCTGCTTCCGCTAACTGTTTAAAATTCCATTTTTGCATTATTTCTTTTTCATCTGTCGACACATTTCCATTCTTATATTTTTTAAACTTGGAGCTGTTTTTTGCTTCAGCTGTTTTAAAGTATTATAGAACGGTTTCTGATTTTTTGATTAATTATTTTTCATTTTGTTACCAAATTCTTCCCACGTTCTTCATCATTTTTTTTACCTCAGCTCTTGTTGCTTTGTGTGCATTGTAATCTTCTTCTGATCCAGTTTGTAGAAATTTCTTCCATTTTAATTTCTTTTTTTTTAACTTTGTGTTCTTGTATATTTGGTGAATGTTTGTAGCTTTGATTGTATCGCAGGGTGGTTATAACGTCTTTTAAATAATAATATCTACAATACGTTAGCTGTCCTACTTTACCCTACAGCCCTTAAGTTTTCTTCCTCATTGTCAATAAATGACAAAATGCTCCTATATGACTTTAACATTGTGAAATGGTTTAAAAAATAATTAATTCCTTTACTTTTTATTTTTTAAAAATTTTGCAATATCTATGTCAAGTATTTATTAACTTCAAAGAACGTTTAATTTCTTCTAATTACCGTATAAAAAAGTAAGTATTTTATGTCCATATATTTTTTAATTTTATTTCATTTTATTCACACGCACATGCAAACTTTGTACTTCCAAGTTAATTATTAGATTTTGTATAAACTAAACACAAAATAAATTTAATACAAAACTGAACATGAAATATTTTAATGCATTATATTACATCATAGCAATAAGTACGTATGAAATTCGGTGAAAATATGTAAATTTACAACATGAAAGTGCATGTGTAATTTCCGGTGAGACCGGAAGCGCGATTCCACGGAATTTAAATAATGCTTTCTGCTATTTTATTAGTTTAGAAATTTGACGTAACAGGAAAAAAAATCCGGAACTTATTTTAATTTAGCATATATTTTCTCGTATCGGTCGTTAGGTAAAGATTTTATTTCACACTATCTATAATTAAATTTCCAAATGGTCGGAATTTCGCCGCAATATGATTTACTAATTTAATTTTTTGAAACAATCTAAAACTAATTTGGGGTGGGCTTTTTTAACGAAAAGCATTCTTCTACCTGTCCGACGTTCACCTGAATCGCCCGTGAATGGTGTCTGTGAAGGTCGGTAAAGTAACCGAAAATCAGATAACTGTACCTTAATACACAGCCAATTTAAATTATAAAACACATGTTTATAAGCCACAAGGTTTATGTATTACTTACGTTATTAAGTATAAATAATATTACGCGATCATTAAAATCTTTTTATTTTATATAAATTTATTTTAATATTTTACACATAAAATTCGATTCGTATAAGTTTGTGAAAAATAACAAGGGAGATAAAATCATTTTAATGTGTCTTAACTACTGATATGTCATTTGGAGCAATTAAAATAATTACTGAAAACGATCTGGCGTAGATAATTGTTTGAAAATGGTAGGAGAACTTTTTAACGAGTTTTAAATTCTCGCAATTATAAATTTTCAGAAACTATCTTTGGGGTGTTAACCCGATTTATAAGGTCTACACCGCCATACCTTTTATTTTTATTTTGCTGAAATAATGATTGTGAATAAGTAACATTAATAACTCATTAGATATTTTTTGATAAAGATTTATTTAAAAATTTTCAAACATTTTTGGAGATTATTTACGGTTACAACGGAAATAAGGATATTTAAATTAATACAAAAAATCGAAATATTTCTAATCTAATTAACTTAAAACTAACGCGTTAAAAACATTCAGAACGTATACTCTCAGACTGAAAGTCCGGCCTTCTTACCACTAAACCACTGAGTTGGTTAAAATATAGATTAACAGAGTAAGTAAGTACTTTTGAGAGTAATTTATTTCTTGACTAAGTTATTATTTCTTTATGTAATTTTACCGAAACGCTACATTGAGGGTCAAAATTTACTTCATGACATACTTACCAAATTTCTACCTAATCTCGCAGTATATATTTTCATATACATTATTCCTTCCTTCCTTCAAAATACGCACTATATAAGAAATAAATGTGTACTTAAAATTATCATTCATTTGTATAAATTAAACGAATCAAATTAATGTTTTATGTGTTAATATTTATATCGGTAATGATACTAATCACATTTTCTACGAGTCTTAATACGTTTGTAATGTTAGTAAATGTAAATGGTAAAGAAAGCGTAACAAGCCAGTTTCATTGGAATAGATAATGTGTGAATCTTAATGAAAAAATTCAACAGTATTAAGCAGCTACATCCGCAAATCTTCATCGTAATAAGTATGCACGACATTTGGAAGCAGAAGCCGGTAAATATGTGTCCGTTTTAATTACCTCCACGGAATAATAATAAAATTAACGAATCACAGGTGCACTTCCGTTGGTCGCGTCATGCGATGGAAGAGGAAGCACTCACCTTTACCTGAGAAAGGTTGAGCGATCTTGAGTTAGTCACGTAAAATTTTTTTTTTTAAATTATCTAACATTTCGATAAATTTGACAAATTTGATA
Source organism: Lethrus apterus (assembly GCA_018397195.1). Taxonomy (NCBI): domain Eukaryota; kingdom Metazoa; phylum Arthropoda; class Insecta; order Coleoptera; family Geotrupidae; genus Lethrus; species Lethrus apterus. Next base: position 8,597 of record JAFFZR010016146.1, on the reverse strand, counting down.
AATTGGATAAATTGGACAAATTCGAATAAATTTTCTTCATTGTATCACAGTTGTAAAACTACTCACATAAAGAAAGAAGCTATCATTAATTTTAATTTAAATTCTAATACGATTATTTTTAGTTGTATTCTTGAAACAATTGTTGCAAATTTTCATAAAAATTAAAAATATAAAAATGGTACAAAATTACAAGATTCAGTTGGAAAAATATGAGGATTTTTAACCGTAATAATGAAGGCTAGTTGAAAACTGTACAGGTTTTATAGGATATTGTAGGTATTGTCATATATAGATTATTATACTCATTATTACACAGTTTATATGAAGATGTTTACGTATCGTTGTATAATTAAAATTTTAATAATTTCGGCCATGTATTTTAATAATGAGAAAGCATGAATAACGAAATTCTAAATACTTATTAAATTTGTCTAAGTGATATTTGATTAAGTCGATTTCAATAATTCATTCGTTGGAAAGTACGCTTCTTTATACGTGAAATTAGTAAAAATGCAATTTTAATTATTTTTTAATGAATTATTTATTTAGAATAGCAAAAAAAAAACACGTCGGATACAAAATTGTTTACCGTTAAGAACGTTATTCCATATACATAAATAGAAGCTACGTATGCCTTTTTAACATAATTAACTGGCAAGGATTACGATAGAATTTTCGTTATATTAAGAAAAAACCGACTTGTTTTTGAAGAAGTTTTGTTTTTTTGTTGCTTTCAAACGGAACCACCATAAAACAAAATTATACACTTACGTTCCCGACCACTCAAATCGACTACAAAAAATATATGCGTTTCTAATGACAACCACGAAGAGGTTGATTTTTTTAATGGATAATAACGATATAATTGCTAATTTTGTCAAAAAAATGAGAAATTCTCACAATATATTTTGAATCGAAGGTATGTTCAAATAATAATTGTTTCGCAAAATTCGGCAGCCATATGTTTTCCCAAACTGCCAATACGAACCTTAGTCGTGCATGGTAAAATGTAATTATCGCGGTTCGTCGAATATTTTAACATACTATTATGAAAAATACGTTGTAAAGATGACCAAATGAGGTGTGTAGCGTCTTCGCAACACAAATCCATCTTCCAATAGAGATACGTCTGGTTAGCATTTATTTTTGTTCAACTTGCGAAAACGTTCGAACGTTTTATTTTTCTGTTCGTGTTTGCTTAACATTCGTTGGGGGCATTTTGACCAGTTTTTTTAAAATAATTACTTTAGAAGCATCTTCATTATCTACGATAAAGTAAATAAATGTAATTATTTTTTTGAAATACACGAAACTTATATATGAACTGTTTATATATTTTTTTTACTTTGTGCTGTTACTTGATGTTTTATATATTCATATATAAGATTTAGTTCCAACTATGCCATTCGTCCAGCCTATGCTATGATTAAAAAAAGACTAAACTTGTGATTTAAATAATTTTATTACTCAACGTTTTTCGCTTGGAAATGAAAATTGGTCTAATGAGTAAAATTGGGATCAACTATTCGGACATTTTTTTATGATGAGAGAAACCTCGACACAAAAATACAGAATACAGAATATAATAAGGTGACAAATTACAGACTTCTTCAGAATCATATTTGTTGCCATATTACATATCGATTACTTTTTTCCATTAATTCCCTCCCATCCAAGTTTGGAGAACTTATCGGACTGAGAGGGAAGGGTTTGATTGCGGCCACGACCGTCTTACAGATGTTAAAGCCTATTCCAGCATACGCTGCAAGGATGACCATCTCAAAGTCAAAACCATTGCAAACTTAAATTTACAATGTCCTCTACTATGTACCCTAGACCAACGGTGGGTAACCCCCGGCCAGCTACGGCCCGCGAAAAGTTTCTATCCGGCCCGCGAAATCGTTAGAAGAAATTATAAATAAATATTTTTCGTTGTAATTCTTCTAGTTTGAATTGAATATAAACGCACATAGCAACATGTAATTAATGTAGTGTATTCCAACATACAACACCGGAACATTGTCAGCATTTTCCCTGAATATACACGAAAATCCAGGACAAGAAGGGCAGTAATTATTCGCTGCCGAGTTAATTACGTGGGTCCGAGCATCGCGCTACCCAACTTCAATTATTTTATTCAACTTAAATTTCAATTATCAATTATCATTATATTTTAATCAATCGATTTTATTGTATTGTATTTAATCAATTAATATTATTATATTTTATTGTGAAATAAAAACTTTTTAAAAAGAAGTTTCGTTGAACAAACGATTTAATTTGTATGTTCATAATTTAGTACTAACTTTAAAGCATTTTTTTATTTATTTCATATTTGTAGACTAAAAAATTATAGCTCACAAGAAGGTGTCAATTAACTACGGCCCGCGGAAAAAACGTAAAATTTATTCTGGCCCATGTTATAAAAAAGGTTGCCCACCCCAGATCTTAAAGCTTGAAAACACTGATTAATTGAATATGGACGATAACTACCGATGTATTACTTTTTTGATAACGGGAACTACTTTTGCTACGGTTGCCAACACTCCACGCACACGGATTTTGCCCGGAGTTTCCCGGATTTTGCCCGGAGTCTTCCCAGATTTTGCCCGTAGTTTACCAGATTTAAAATTAAAAGTTTTTAATCGCGACCTTATGTCTAACACATTTAAATATTTTCCGAATCTGAAAAACCAGATCAAATTAAATTGACACGGGAGTTTTCCGCAATTGTTCAGTCAATTATTGAGGAATTTTCCTCAAGATTTACCCAATTCAGACAATTTGCAGAAACGTCAAAATTTATTTATCCAGATATAACATCATCAGATATTCTAAATTTGGAAATTTTTGAATGGCTAAAATTGTTTTTACACATTTAGTCTTCGGACACACTCTGTATAGTAATAGAAAATTATGTTCAAACTTATATACAAATATTAAAACAAAAATATAAAAAAATCATATTTAAAACTTTTTTATAGAATGAAAGTTATTTGCAAATGAAGTTGATTGTTGATTGAAGGACATTATGCACTAATGGGTTAAAGTGAATGCAGATTTTACTGCGGAATACTTCTTTTTATTTCATTTACCTCTAAATAATTGAAACATAAATAAACAAATAATTATTGTTAGAATTGTAATAATATTTAAATTTAAAAGTTTAATTTTTTGTACTTTAAGAAAAAGTAAAACGTGAGAAAGTAATAATAAAAAATCTCGAAATTCATCATTAATACTCCCTGATTGACTTTTACAGTTAACGAACTCCTTTCTTATTGTTACAATTAATTATCATAACATAAACACGACGTAAACAATCAATTTAAGTCAATCTATTTAAAAAAAAAAAATACAATATGGGAAATTAGGAACTTATCGACGCAAATTAATTAATTAATTTAATCTAGAAGCGAATCTATCTCTTTCTTGCGCCGCTCGAATATAACATAACAATAAGGTACAAAAATTAAACAGAAGAATTCCCACCGACCGCTCTCTAAAAATTAGACCTTAGATTAAGAGAACTTAAAGACGAGTCGGTATCGACAAAGAGATCGAAGAGACCTCTGATTAATCATATCGCATGTTTCAACATGGTATTGAGGTATACAACATAGTAACTCGAATCATAATTAGCATACCGTGATATAGAGACCAGTTTAAGAATATAAATGCTCGACTTTTCCCTTTCACATAACACACTAAAATCTGAATATGAACAATTTGATTTTTTTTTTCGTTTTATGCCTAAGGGTTTTGTTAGTTTTATATTATAAAGGTTTTTATACAAATAGAACTGATATTGGAGTAAATCGTAGGCTACCGCGACCGTTGTCGAATGAATTCTTGCCTTCCGAGATGGAAAATTAAAAAATCATTTTAATCTATTATTAAAAGTATTTTTTATTGTACATGAAGACAAATTCTAATATTTGACATGTTTGATAATATTTTTATGAGTTTCAATTTTTTACAAAATTTAACTGGAATTTAAAAAATTCAACTCCTATTAACCCAAGTAGACATTTAATATACGATTGTGGCATTTCATATAAGAATTTTATGTTTGCGTCATTAAACTATGACACAAACATTATTAATTAAATTAATATCCATTATTAAAATAAATCAAGTTAACGTGTAAGATTTCATGTAAAACTTTTAGAATAAATCTGAAATCTGCATGTGCACATTATTTTCAGGACTATCGTGTTCGTGGGCTATAAAATCAGAGCGGTATTTATCAATGTCTGATATTTAATCACGGTTTGGTAATTTACTTAGTTCAATTTATAGTTTGTATGAATTATTGGATATGCACGTATGAATAAGTATGTTTTTCTATGTAGAAAATGTTTATGACTTTAAACGAACTTTAAGTGTTTGGAATGTTTGTAATTCTTGTACTAAATTGACCGGTCGTCGTTAATAACAAATTATTTATTAATGATCTCCTCAGATAAACGTTAGTTTCTGGATTACTACCCGTCATCAGTACAACTACAGTGATTGATCAATGCTTGTTGAGTCGGCGATCTAGGCCAGATATTGACAGATATTGCTTAAAGTAAACGCAACCTAAGGGTGAACGCCGCTTATTGTAGTAATTAATTACAACTTTACGTCTGCGTAAGCCGTGAATTTCCACGTTTTCTCAAATTAGTGATGTTTATGTTGCCATGACAACTGTTGTTGGTTCACAGAACCAATTTTTCACGGACTTTTGTATGTATTGTTAGGTTGAGAGTGCCTCAAGGGTCGATCTTGGGCCCCACAAAATTGAGAATTTTTTTTAAATTGTTTTGTGGAAAAGGGTTTCATCCAAAAAACTGTTCCATGCGAAACCCCAACAGACTTTGCTTTCTTAATGAATGATTTATCGTTGATTTTTTATTGCAATGTTGGTATAATTAAAACTATGTATAGTTTATTAAATGGAGTTTATTAAACCGCCTTTTTGTTGTTTAAGCACTTTTAAAACTTTGCAATTAAAGAACATGAAATTCCGTCAAGTCGCAACGGTCGCATACAATTTATTGTTATTTACATTAATGATTATATTTTGGCCCTTATTGGTAAATTATCCTTACAGATAGTCCGGCTCTGTACCATCAAGTAAGACAAGCCAAGCATTATGGAATCGTTTGTGTTTATGTATAATTAATATGCTTACCATTTGCGTATGGTACGGGCATGTTTTATTGCTTTTTATCGATGGTAACCTCTACCTGGAGTTGATATACGAGGCAGCTCACCGAACTAATGATTAGAGCGCCCCCTATGGAGTGCACTGCGCCAGTCTCGTAATAAAATCATCTTCAGATATAAATATTAGTTTATGATTATAAATACATATGTTTTATCACGTTACTTTGATTTCTATTATAAGCGGATGCCGCTCTCGAACATTGTTCCTTTTTTCACCGTACAACACGGATGATTAATAACCACAATGTACATTTGAAATATTTTCATTTATTTCTACACTTGGATAACATTAGCCAGTTAATATACCTTAATCAATTCTAACTCTTTGAAGTGATGTATGATCGCCGTAGAACATTTTTTGAAACGTGATATAGGCCAACGAATTTTAATGTAGGAGAGACACATCTTTGATTTTAAAAAGCAAAAGTGCCGACCACTCCAAATTGATTCATCGACTGCGTTCTGTGTGCGCTTCTTCGAGTTCGATTACTCCGTTAAATTGACGTCTATTGTCTTCGCAATTAAACACGAATTTAATAGGAAATAATAATAAGAATTATATTCAAATTAACGTAGATAAAATCGAAAGTAAAAAAAAAAAACTAATTTAATTTAAATTATATATCTGACTATTAAAGTACATCGAACTGGAATAATATCCAATTAATTGTATTGTTCGAAAGATAAATACTACAGGCAATTATATATGCCTATTCTAATCTATACATATCTATATATATATTTCATTTGCATAGCCAAGAAGCATGCCGTTTTCTTTTCTGTACAGTAATTTGTATAATTGTGTTAGCTTTTACAAAAAGATTACCCATTTGAAGCAAGAACGTGTGAAATTAAAAACTCAGTTAATTATTAAGGGTTAGATTATAACTATAGATTATAACTATGATAATTTTTCTTGGTTACATAAAAAGCATATCATTCTTTAACAAAAAAAATAACACTATAGACAAATTATAAATACATCAATATTTACTATAATTGCACAAAAGTGATGCATTTTTGTCAACGAATGAAGCAGTTTTTTCTGTTATTCGGCTGGTTGTTTTAGGACCACTTTACATGGTTATATTCTCGTAATATTTTCTTTTGGAACGATAAAGTCATGACGAAATCTCTTTGATCACGTGGCTGCTATAAAAAATCAAAAAGTGAAGTGATCACAGATTAATATACAGGATGTTCAAAGTTATCTGCGCACTATTGCTATCTTCGTTATTTTTGGAGCTACAGAGTCGTAGTCGGTTAAATTAGCAAAGATGCAGTGATTTTTCCGCTGATTACAATGCTTCACACAAAAAAACAATTGCGCATCACATTTCAGAGCCAACTCAGATAATTAGATTTTTTTAATGCAGCCTGTATATTTATGTAGCAGTCGGTAGAAAATGAAATTTTGCACAAAATCTACTTATACTACTATAACCTAGAAATGAAAAACAAAAGAGCTACGACGACATTAATACAGGTCACCGCACATGTGATAACTTTGTTAGTAGAGAAGCTACAACAGTGTTGGTCAATACATCAAAAATGTGTAGTTTTTTCTACTGATTACAATGGCGTACTCAAAAAAAAAACAGTTGCGAGTAGCATTTTCGAACTAACAAAAAAAATTTTTATGTGACATCCTGTATATTTTAATTGATGAAAAGTTAAATTTTACATAGAATACTCTTCTAATAGTACAACCGTAAGATGAAAGGGCAAATTTTAATATAAAATAAGTAAATGAGTATGAAAGCAAGCAGTTCGAAAATGCGACTGGCAATTGTTTCTTGAGTATGCAATTGTAATCAGTAAAAAAAACCACACATTTTTGATGTATTGACCAACAGTGTAGCTTCTCTAATAACGAAGTTATCCCATGTGCGGTGACCTGTATTAATGTCGTCGTAGCTCTTTTGTTTTTCATTTCTGGGTTTTAGTAGTATAAGAAGATTTTGTGCAAAATTTCATTTTCTACCGACTGCTACATAAATATACAGGGTGTTCCATTTAAAAAAATCTAATTATCTGAGTTGGCCCTGAAATGTGATGCGCAATTGTTTTTTTGTGTGGACCGTTGTAATCAGCGGAAAAATCACTGCATCTTTGCTAATTTAACCGACTCTGTAGCTCCAAAAATAACGAAAATAGCAATAGTGCGCAGATAACTTTGAACAACCTGTATAAAATTAATAAAAAAATGAAACTTGATCTTTACAAGTATTTACTAAAATATCATAGATTTAAATTTTACTTCTGTTTAGGTTTACGAAAATTCTCGTTGCACATAATTAATAAGCAAGGAAATCTATACATACAGTAAAAAAAAATCTGTGGTGATTTGCCAAAAGCTGATATGTCATATTTTTCAATTTTCTGGTTTTATCGCCGTGATATGTAAAAAAGTCCAGTTTTATCTACGCCAGAAGCTGATATGTCAATCCAAGAAACTAAGCATGCGTTAAAATAGATATTATTTTGAAGAAGTTTGTTTGTGATNTTATGAGACATCCTGTATATTTTAATTGATAAAAAGTTAAATTTTACATAGAATACTCTTCTAATAGTACAACCGTAAGATGAAAGGCCAAATTTTAATATAAAATAAGTAAATGAGTATCAAAGCAAGCAGTTCGAAAATGCGACTGGCAATTGTTTTTTGAGTATGCCATTGTAATCAGTAGAAAAAACTACACATTTTTGATGTATTGACCAACACTGTAGCTTCTCTAATAACGAAGTTATCCCATATGCGGTGACCTGTATTAATGTCGTCGTAGCTCTTTTGTTTTTCATTTCTGGGTTTTAGTAGTATAAGAAGATTTTGTGCAAAATTTCATTTTCTACCGACTGCTACATAAATATACAGGGTGTTCCATTTAAAAAAATCTAATTATCTGAGTTGGCCCTGAAATGTGATGCGCAATTGTTTTTTTGTGTGGACCGTTGTAATCAGCGGAAAAATCACTGCATCTTTGCTAATTTAACCGACTCTGTAGCTCCAAAAATAACGAAAATAGCAATAGTGCGCAGATAACTTTGAACAACCTGTATAAAATTAATAAAAAAATGAAACTTGATCTTTACAAGTATTTACTAAAATATCATAGATTTAAATTTTACTTCTGTTTAGGTTTACGAAAATTCTCGTTGCACATAATTAATAAGCAAGGAAATCTATACATACAGTAAAAAAAAATCTGTGGTGATTTGCCAAAAGCTGATATGTCATATTTTTCAATTTTCTGGTTTTATCGCCGTGATATGTAAAAAAGTCCAGTTTTATCTACGCCAGAAGCTGATATGTCAATCCAAGAAACTAAGCATGCGTTAAAATAGATATTATTTTGAAGAAGTTTGTTTGTGATAATGTATTT
>JAFFZR010016145.1:0-16562 GCA_018397195.1 Lethrus apterus | reverse complement strand
GTTCTAGTGCCTCATTCCAGCAATTTAAATTTTCCTGTAAGTTCTTCTCACTCCCTGTTATTATTACTACGTCGTCCGCAAATACACAATCCGAAATATCAACTCGTTGCAAATTTCTATGTCCTATGTGCATTGTTTTTGTTTTTTGCCGAGCTTCTTTGATGATGTGGTCCATGTATATTTTAATATTTAATTAAATTTAAATTTTTGCAATGTATATGAAACTAGATAAACAAGATTCGACTAAATTCAAATTGCGTTTGTAAATTCCAATTCGTAAAGTATTAAATATACACATTTAAAATAAGATAAAATTTCAAGGATGTCTGCTGTGGTTATCGATCGTCTTCTTATCCTACAAAGCCCATTTTCACTATTTCATAGGGCGAGCTAAAATGTCATTACATGAGTTTTAATTACAACTAGAATCAACTTATTTGCAACAACATTGTTAGAATATTCTTCATTCGCTGTTTTATCAATAACAAGCATTTTATTGCAATTATATTGTTCTCTATTTACTTCTTTATGTGAACAGATAAAGCAAAAAGGAAGCTAGTAATGTCAGATTTACATTATAAAGTTATTTTTAGATATACAGATTGTTTCAGAAAAGGAGCATATAAATATTGTAATTTTGGAAATCTTTTGGGACAAACCATTTTGTGTCGGGTTCAAGATATCACAGGTTTTTGTTTCAAGCAATTTCATATGGTTTCTTTCTAATGTATTTTCTTTATATTTTCAACAATTTTGAAAATAATAGAAATTCTCTGAAAAGGGTTCAAAAATATACTAAATATCAATTGCTGTTAATCAAATAGGCTGTGGAATAACAATAAAAATTAGTTTCTTGTCTTCGATTTAAAATTGAAAACTTTAACTTGTAATAAAAATAATTTCGAACTATTTATTTATCAAATGATATAAAAAGTGCCTGGAAAAAATACCTACAGGTAAATTTATTTTACGTTAAAACAAAAGAAACGCGATTTCAAATTAAATGCTCAAAATTTCGTGTTCTTTTCCTTAGTAGTGACTGCTGTCTTGAAATAGCCTCATAGGATAAAGGTCGTGCTAGTTAGATTATAGGCCAATTTACTGGTCCGCCCATGCTTGTCCAGGTATATCTGGAAAACTTAGCTATGAAAACAATATAACTGGTAACACATTTCGTGCTTAACACATACATTTCCTAAGCATTGATGATATTCATTTTGTAAAAACTGGACGTACGTTCACGTCTTCCATTTTAATTTTCGATCAAATAGGTGTGGTCATGTCAAAACAATACTTTAAAAAAGAGGCTATTTTAATGAAAAATAAAGACATTCAAAATACATACTTTCAGCCCAATTCTGTAAGTTTTTGGCGAGCATTTGATGGAAAATTCAAATTGTCATGATGATAGGCAGAATAATAAGCTTACAAGGTGGTTAAAAGCTACAAAGGGCAGAATTGATATTGTCACCTAGCCAACATTGCTTTTTCAGAAGAATGGCAAGACTTCATACTATTTGTTAGTCATAGTTAGCCAAGTAACGTCACAGCTACATTCAGGCTGATTTCGATGTAGTTGAGAACTGACTTTGGCCCAAACCTAAATCTGCAAAAGAACGCGACTGTGTCTTCAATATAAATTTTTAATCATTTTTTTTTGTTGTCTTTTCATGCAGCACGAGCTCAAAGAGGTGGAGGAAAAATTCAGGAAGGCCATGATCGCCAATGCTCAATTAGACAATGATAAGTCCGCCCAAACATATCAATTGGAATTACTTAAGGATAGGTGAGTTTCATTCATTAATGTTTTTCATCTGAAATCAACAATTGAAATGCGAATAAAATAATAGTAAGCTTATGAAGGTATTTAAGAAAACAATATCGACACGGATTTTTGAAAAATATGTATTTTTATCGTTCCATATGTAAAAACGTGTTCGTCCATCTTCTAAACATCTATAGACACTCACTTATTTTGTCAATAGATACGCATATTTGTCCCCCAGAACCAGGAAAAATTCTTAAAAACTTCAGTTGTTTAAATTTAAATCTGCAAATTTTAAAGAATTTTACCTGTGATGTCAACTTATTGGCCTACAGCGGTTTATTTAACTTATTCACAAGCTATTCACGCATTTTATTAAATTAATCGGTGGTCATATACACACCGATTACAAGTTTGTTATGACAATGTGATTTTTAAAAAAAAATCTAATTTATTTCCTTTTTAAATGAAGGTTAGAAGAATTAGAAGAAGAACATTCTCAATTACGACGAGAACATCGTGATAAATGTCGGGAACACGATCAATTAAAGAGGTTATCGGCAAGGCTTAAGGACGAATTGGCTGTGACTAAAGCTGAACTGGAAGAACGCGATCGGCTTATAACAGAGAAAGGATTGGTAATAGTTGGCGAGGATCCTCTTCCAAATGAAGAACATGGTCCTCCAGATGGAGCTTTAAACGGTCTTGGTACTCCAAAAAAAGCACTGGTAAGTGCTGAAAATGCGTACTTGTTGGAAAATGCCGGCGAAGGAAGTTTAGGTATGTTACTCATTTGATATCAATATTCATATACTCATACATACTATAATAGTGTTCGGAAAGTAATTTCGTTGTTTCCCAACAGAGGACTTAATTGTATTTTTTCACAGCCAACTTCACACTTAAGCCACATAATCATTATATATTTTGACAGCTGATCTAGCAAGGCTTGCTTGTGAAAAAGTTTGATTCTATGCAGTAGTTTTTGGTTGGTACTTTTTCAAATATGGAAAGTGAGAAGCGGCATTTTCGGCATATTTTACTTTTTTACTATCAAAATGCTGTTCAAGCAAGAAAAAAATTATCCGATGTGTATGGAGAAGATTCTATTGACAGAACGCCAGTCTAAAACTGGTTTTCAAAATTTAGATCCGGCAATTTTCATATTGAAGATACACCACGTTCTGGAAGTCCACTTAAAGCTAATGAAAACACAATAAAGGCATTAATTCATGCCAACCGGCGAATAACAACTCGTAAAATCGCTGAGCGATTAAATTTATCGAATTCGACCGTTCATGATCATTTGAAACGCCTAGGTTTCATGTCAAAGCTCGACATATGGGTTCCTCAGGTTCTTACGAAAAGAAATTTGTGTAATCGCATTGATGTCTGTGATTTGCTTCTCAAACGTCAAGAAAATGATCAATTTTTGAAGCGCATCATCACTGGGGACGAGAAATGGATTGTCTACAACAATGTTACACGCAAGAGATCATGGAGTAAAAAAGATGAACCGGCTCAAAGCACTTCGAAAGCCGATATTCATAAAAATAAGGTGATGCTATCTGTTTGGTGGGATTTCGTTTTTTTTTTTTTTTGAGATTCCACCTGATAACATAACGATCAATTCTGAAGTATACTATCACCAGCTGGACAAATTGAATGATTCACTTAAACAGAAGAGACCAGAATTGATCAATAGAAAAGGTGTAATGTTTCACCAAGATAATGCAAGATCTCATACAAGTTTGTTAACTCACCAAAAGCTTCTACAGCTTGGATGGGATATACTGCCACACCCACCATATTGTCCAGATCTGGCACCTTCTGATTATTAGTTGTTCTGATCTCTACAAAATTTTTTAGACGGTAAAACTTTTACTTCAAATGAGGAGGTCAAAAATCACCTGGATCAGTTTTTTGCCAGCAAAAACCAAACATTTTAAGAGCGTGGAATCACGCCAGAAAGATGGCAAAAGGTATTGGACCAGAATGGACAATATATAATTCAATAAAATATTTATTCGCTATAAAAAATCGTCTTTAATTTTCATAAAAAAAAAGCGAAATTACTTTCCGAACAGCCCAATATATTAACAATGCGGATGATCTGAAATTTTAGTAATTTAAGTAATGCGAAATTAAACAATTTCAGATACATATAATATTCATATTGGTTTTTATTGGTATACTTAACCTTCGTTTACGTAAATCTTTGTTTGTTGGATTGTAGATGTCCGGTTGGCACGATTTGCAAAAGAAAAGGGTGAACTACAAGACCAGATCAGTCATTTGAAATTAGAATTGGAAGAAGAAAGAAGTAAATGGCGTAAATCCAATTCATTTGGCGTTACTCTCAATGGACCTACTATTGAATCTGATTATGATGCTGCAGACGTGCAAAGTAAGATTATTTATCAAATAAATTGCAAATAAATGTTAGTTAATACGCTGTATAAAAATCAATATTTTGAACATTTCTTTAGGGGAAGTTAGCAAACAATTAGCAGAATATAAATTTAGAGCACAAAAGTCCGAACAAGATGTGGCAACGCTTCAGGCTACTGTAGCAAGATTAGAAAGTCAAGTTATAAGATATAAATCTGCCGCTGAAGTTTCAGAGAAATCCGAAGAAGCTTTAAAAGCTGAAAAAAGAAAGTTGCAAAGAGAGGTAAGATTTTCAATGGCATATAAAATCATAGTAGATTGTAGATGTTGCATTTATTATACTTTGCTATATTATTTCGGTTTTTTTATTTTTTAGATTTTTTTTCCTTTAACATTTCGGGACACTTTAAGTAGCTCTAGCTCGTTTGACGACAGTCTTACAGACAGCAGAGGTAGATTTTACTTACTAACGCTTTGGCTTTGCTTTTTTTTGAACATGTTTAATTTAGTAACATGTTTCAATTACTTGCTTTCTGGGAAGGTAAACGTAGTTGAAAATAATTGAACTATTCTTGTTGTTCTTCGTATGCATCTTATATGAATAAGATGAATTGAAAAAAAACTTTTTCGATCTGTGTTGCATAAAATTGTTGGCTGAAATGATACATTTGTTTCTTTTAACGAATTTATTAAATCAATCATTACATATACAGGTGTCTCAAAACTGACGCCCGTGCATTCGGGATATGACTGGGGGGGCTAGAACAAATTGAAATACCATAGCCTCCTAGATCTCCGGATCTGAATCCGTTGGATTTTTTTCTGGGGATTTTTAAAAGAAAACGTTTACCGCGAACCTGTTGTGGATCCTGAAGATGTAGTAGCTCGTATTCACGCTGCTGTGACATTCGTAGATGAAAACATGCTAATGACGGTTTCATGCTTCTATGTCAAATCGTGCGAATGTTTACCTTGAAGTAGGAGGCGATCTGTTTGAACATCTTTTGCCACGAATGTAGAAGATTGTCTTGTTTTATAAGTAATTAGTTATTGTTAATAAACTTTAAACATTAAATGTTACATTTTAGTTTTTCATTAATAACTCGATAACGAAGGACAATCGGAGGACAAATTTTCCACTTTTAATTTTCAATTTGTTCTAGCCCCCTGAGTCACATCCCGAATGCATGGGCGTCAGTTTTGAGACAGCCTGTATGTCGAATAAAGGCATATAGCATATAGTGCTAAACAAAATGCACAAGAACAATAATTGCCACTAAATTAAAGCTATACTTAATAATATCCTGTTACATCTTTGACATAAGAATATTTGTTAACATTTTTTACTCATTTACACTAGCTTAGCTTTATCACATCTATCTCCAGGTTCTTCTCCATTACCTTGCCTTTTCTCTCATCCTCCATTACCCGCCTCCTCGTCCTTTGTATCCTTTTTCTCACAGACGCGCACAGTTTCATTAAAAAAAAAAAAAAACAAATTAACGTATTAGAATAAAACAAAGTAAGGGATTGAAAATGTAGTTGTTGATAATCTCAAACATAGTATGCTAGGGAACTTATCCAGTGGGACGAACGAAGGTATATGAAGATGGGGAATTTACATATGTGGGCAATCAGTGATAATGAATGAGGAGGCAAGAGGGGAAGAAGGTGGAGAAAATCATATGGTATGAGGAAGTAGTGAGAAGGTATAAAGAAGACTTGGATAGAGTGAAGTGGGACAAGATGAAGAGCATGGAAAAGATGACAGATGCTATGCAATAGGTGATGCAGAAAGAAAAGAGCAACTAGAAAATAATGGACATGGTTCGAATGACAATGTATCAGGGAAAAGATTTAGCTAAGAGAGATAATTAGGGGAAACCTAGAAGGGAGTACTGGAGAAGTGTACGTAGGAAAGAGTAAACGAAATTAAGGCGCTGAAGAGCGAAAAGGAAAGAGAACAAAATCAAAACGGAAGAGTGGAAGAGACATTTAGAAAACTGAGAAGAAATGCCAGAAGATGCATGTGAAAGCCCGGAAGTGTAGAAGGAAATAAGTTGGAAAGAAATGCAACAATGAAGAAAGAAAAGGTAACAAGAGAGCTGCTGATGGAAGCTTTTAAATATGGTGGGATCTGGAGTGGAGATGAATTACCGACGGGATGGGGAAAGGGGTAGCAGTGCCGATTCGAAAGAGAAGAAATAAGGGGAAAATGGAAAACTACAAAGAACACGGCGCATAAAATATTGCAGAAAGACATAGAACAGAAGGGAATAGTTCTAGAAGGACAGAATTAATTCAGAAGAAAGCCAGTCCGATAAAGATGGGGAAATTATATACATTGTTTGTGGACCTTAAGGTGGCATTCGACTCGGAGAAACTTACATAGACATGGCATATTGCCAGATTATCTCAAAGACAAAGGAGGAAGGGCAGAGGGGGGGATTGTTAGCAAGATTCAGATGTGAGAATGAGGAAAGGGCAAATAAGTATTGGATGGGAGCGTAATATGTGAAATGTAGTTTCTGTCGGATTGAAAAGGATGAGATCACTGGGTGATAGAATACGAGGTAGTGAAGCTGTGTAAAAAGTAGAGATGTTTCAGTGAAATGAGGGAGGGCACTACGAGTTCAAAACAAAAAAAAACAGCCGCTAAACATCAAATACTAAATTATTGCCAAATAAAGGCCTTTTTAGTCTCATAACATAAAAAAAGGTTTATGGTTATATAACATAGAGAATATTAGTTTTCGGCTTCCCATGAGTGAGCTAGCGATTGAGGCCATCAACTCGCAAGTTATGAAGCACAAGCTACCACTTGATGTCCGCAACCTCTGGTATGTAAGGGAGCCATTCTCTACTAGTTTAGCTGACTAGGAGCCAAGTATCCTTTCAGCTCCCTCTTAAGACTAACATAAGTGTGGAAAACCTTTTACGTATTAGAGGAGTCAGGACTCCCTGGCAGATAAAGTTTCTTGTAAAACCCTGTTACTACCTAAACAAGCTCAGAAACGTGTGATTATCACACTCGTAGACTTACCTGTTCCATACAGGTTAACTTAACGGAAGACTAACATGTATGCCAAATCCTGCCTTTTTCCCAATGGTGTTCCCCCTGCTCTAAATTCTAAAAAGAAAAACTTTCAGACTTCTGGTTAAACATCCAAAAATTGTATTGTAATAATAAATAGTTACATAAATTCATCAAGGATGGTTCAATTAAACATAAATATTTATATGTATTTCCTGTACTGTCAATATCGTAGTATTGTGGTTATGTCAAGGTGAATAATCTGCAACAACAGTTGCTGCATAGTGAAGCCTATAAGTTGGCCTTATCTGAACAATGCAAGCGTTTGCAGCGAAGACAGTCTCTTGGTCTACTGTAGAACGTAGTTGTAACGTAGTTTCTCTCTTCTATTATAACTTTTCATTGTAGTAACTAACCTCTCACATCATACATTTACTTTCAATATAATATACAAGGTCCGCCATTGGAATGTTTTATTTTTGAAGCAGTAGGCTTTCATGGCTGTTATCGTGGCTTGAAAAATTTTACCTTAAGAAAAAAACGAGCTCCAATAAAACAAAAGACATTCCACTTAACAGACCTTGCATTAATTTCTTAATTAGCAGTTAATGAATTTTTTTAACATTTATTTTAATTAATCAACTTATTTTATCTGACTGTAAAAGATATACTTTTCAGTTTACTCACGTTTTTAATTAATATATCTATGTAGACATTTGATTTTACTGTTTCCACTAACAATTTAATACGTACGTAACAAGACTTTCTATTATAATAAAACATCAAAATTTAAGAAATTCTGTTTCAAATAATTTATTTCAATGTAACTTTGTCACTGTAGTGTTATTTGTAATTTGTATATTTTATAAATTGGCGTTAATCAGTGTTGGAGAAAAAGAGTTTGGCTTTTATTTTATAACTGTTAAGTTGTATGCTGGCTCATATTTTGTTTTCTGTTTTTTTAAGGCTCGGGAAGCTACGAGTAGGGCAGAAGAATTAGAAACTTCAAATACACATTTACTTAAAAGATTAGATAAACTTAAAAATGCAAAGTCGGCCCTGCTCAAAGAACTTTGACATTCGTCTGAAAAATAGTGAAAGTGAAAACCGATGGTAAAAATTATTTGAATTGTAAATCGTAAATAAGAATATATTACTTGACGGCCAGAAAACGTGTAAATTGATTATATTTCCAATTTTTGTGTCGGCTCGATCATCTAGAATTGCAATGTTTGTTTAGATACATATATACAAATTGTATTAAGCTTATTTTTACATGTGTAAGTGTCAAGTGCTTCGACATGCTTTAAAAGTAGCAAATTTGATGTTTGGTATACATATTGATTATTAAGTTTATGCAATTGATATATATATATATATTAATGATGATTTCTTTGAGGTTTAGAAATATATATGAAAGTCTCCCAACAATCCTTATATTTTTATTGTCACAAACACTGTACTTTTGATTAATTGGAGTTTTTGCTTGCAAAATAATTATATAAGAAATAGGTATTCATGCTTATATGGACATACTTTTAATGATTTTTTATTGTTGATTATGTATAGTGATATATATTTCCAGTTCATCTTATTTTACATCTAACAACCTTTTATTATTTATTTAATGTATAATTCGTGTTGTATATAAATATGTTTAAAGTAACTCAGGATATATCCGTACCAATATTTCTATAATCAATTTCATAACCAAATTTTAGTCAGTGTGCCATTTTGATATTAAAATGAACATTTATGCATTACAATCAATATAAGAAAAATCATTGAGTAGCACACTTTTTACGGTAAATAGAACTTATCTATAGAAACATATGCTCAATTTACAGAATTATCTAATATTGGTAACAAATACATACTTTCTTTGAGATGTGTATTTTTATTAAATATTCCTGCTTAATCATTAATATGGATTCAAAAATTAAGAGTCGAATTAAATTGTGTATATCTATATACTGTTCTAAATAAAAAGAATCATAAAAACAACTCGTAATATTAGGTTGAGAAATATAAAAATTGTTACGATGGTGACAATTATCTGTTAACAAAGAAACTGTTGGTTGCTTGTTAGTATTTATAGCTCACATTAAAGGTACAACATACTCTCACACACAAACTTATATGCATTGCTATTTGTTGAATTAAAAAAAAAGTACAACAGACACTCGGCATCTCATTGTCCTTTTTGAAGAATATTGTGAAATCAATCAATGTCCATTCTTATTTCGCTCATATTTAATAATTTGCCATACATGAATATGCATAAACTGTTGTGCCTCTGTCTTCTCCATATCACATGCATTAGTGCACCATTTGCCACAAATGCAAGTTTTCATCAATTCACCTAAAAGCCTCGTTAGATTATATACAACCTTATTATGGGTTTTTGTTATTTAATTTGTTGTCTCATAATATTGCTTGTAGATTTTTCTTCAATTTTATACTTTACTTCTCTTCATGGCCCTTTAGATTTGAAAGTATATATTTATGTTCTCTCCTTCTTAAAAAAAATAACATAACTTGTATGATCACTGTCTTTTCATTTTCTTAAAATCCGCTATGATTAAAAGTCTCTTGCTGATCTGTAATTATACATATATAAAAAATTCTACAAAAAGTGCAGGTCATCCCCAAGATTTTTTCTCAGTTTTCTTCAAGTTGAAATTCACTATATATTTTGAAGTGTTAACTCATATTTTTCATGTAAAACAGAGTGATTTTATTGATGCTTCTTATTATCTCCTCCATAGGTTTTAGTATCCTACTGAAGTTTTCCTCCTTTCTCTACCCTATCTAGTCTTTGCAGAAAATACTTTGCCTCTTTAATTCATTACATAATGTGATATGTATATCTATTTAAAACTTATATTTCGCTCAAAGAAAATTTATTTCTCATTCCATGACAAATTTCTTTCAAAAAGTTATGTTTCAAAGTAAAGAAAGTTAAAATTATTGCTCAAATTCAATTTCAATTAAACTTAAACAATGCAAAAATATACAGAAATTCGTTTTAATAACATGAATTTTAAAATGAATTTGTAGTGAGGTTTTTACCAACAGATCATTACATACTGATGTTAAAGAATGAGCTTCGACGACCTAAAATAATTTTGTCCAATTTTATGTACTTTTAGTAATGTGTATAGCATCTTAATAATGTATTTAATTATATATTTATTGTAAATTTATGTTTTAAATATGTACAGTAAAAATGAAAATGGAAACATCATTTCTTTATTATAAACATAGTTCATGATTTCCTTTGTAATCTTCATGTAGCAAAACAACGCTTAAGAATGAACATATGTAAATAGAAATGTGATTTGTTTGTGCATAAATATTCAATGGTAAAGGTACTTGAACAATAAACTAATTTACAAAATACATTGTTTTTTTTTTATATTAGCTGTAATATTATGTCTATAAAACAAATAATACAAAACATCCGCGTCCTATATAGAGGAGTTTCATGAAACTGGAGTCATTTGAAGAGATAGTTGATTAAATTTATCACATACTGACAAATGCATGAGTAACGTCACTGCAAAATTTTTGAAATATGAAGGAAAAATTTACAATTTCTGTTTTCTTTTTACTACACCATAGCACTGGATATGTTTTATTGAAATATTAATTATCTTTTTTTTTCTTTCTTGAGCGTGCAACCAAATTAAAACTCAAGTTGTGCAATAAAATATATTTATTACAACACACCAAATATAAAAACGAAACACATTTTTATATTAATTTGGTTGCACGCTCAAGAAAAAAAGATAAGTATTATAATCAACCAAGAATTTGACACTAATGAAATATTAATGAAACTTTTTAATGGATAATCTATATACATTACTGAAAATTTTTCATAATAACAAATGACTATGAACTTTTCATTTTCATATCATACCTAAGATCATGAGTGCTCCAACTTTTGTCGGCAAGATTTTTATTTTGCATGAGCAATATTTGCTTGGCAATTAAACGAGACCAATTTGACGATTTCCCAAGAAAGTGGTCGAGTTTAATTGCCTTTAGCAATCATTGCGAATAAAAAAAAAAATAAAAATCTTGCCAGACAAAAGTTGAATACGAATGATCTTTGGTTGTAGAATTAACCGAATGATTTATAACATTGACATCTGTCAAAATGACATTTAATGTATTTTTAAAGTTGTCATGGTTACTAAGTGAAAAACTATGACGTAGCGGCAAGAAAAGCACCATGTAATCTTTTCAGTATAAGATTGTTCTGATTGGTGCATGTGATCTTGGTTTTAAAATATCATTGGTCCACGTCATCATGAGGTTAATTCTCATAATATGAAGTCCTACTTTTTAGCTTTTCAAATATGTGAACAATTGATATGTTTGATTTATTTTATCAGTGAAAAATTGTAAAAACAAAATCATCTGACAATTTACCACATCAGGCAACGCTGCAGAGAAAAATAATATTTAATAGCTTGAACCAAGTAACAGATACATATATTTTAAGTAACAAAAACAAAATGAAATTATAAAAAAGGACGGAATTGAGAACATGAAATTATAATAAATGCTGAAATTGACCACCGTTAGTTACTATCCGAACATAATCAACTCTCTTATTGATGTTTCTTATGGCTTTCCTAAAAATGATTTTGCTAATACATAATCTACAAGAATACAAGCGGGTGTGCTTTGGGTGAACCTGGAAGAGATGGTTGATCGAAACAGTGTAGGATTTGGGAATATTGAGGAGACTGAAAGCCAAGGGAAGGCAGCAGACTCGTGTTAATTAAACCAAAAACAACATAATGCCAAATATTTTTTTCCTTAGATACACTTCGTCTTTCAAAACAACACAAATACTGACTACTCATTCTACAACGCCACGATTTTCAATCCACTTATTAGGGAACAAGTGTCTAATAGAGATTCTCTCTATTAGACTATTGATGGGGTACCTCCTTGTTTTGTCACACCGAGTAGAAAAATTTAATTTAGCCTCACAACAACATTTTTAATGACGCTCAGGTTTAAGATTTTCTAAGTTGAAATAAGGCTCAATAAGTTGTACGCCAAAAAGTCGCATCAAGAAATAACAAAAATTGTATGTAATTTATTTCCCCTTAATGTTTCAAAATCTCCTCAAATAAACGAGATCCCAGTATTCCCAATACTGTGTCAATTTAATGAATCACCTCTGCAGTAGATGCATAAGTATCATAGAAACAAAGTCAACCATTATTATGAACGCACATGTTCACATTTTAGTTGAGCTCAAGAAATTGATCGGTATATACTATTTCTACATGGTAATTTTTACCGTATATGTAAATTAAAAACTGTCAACGAATTATTACAAAAGAATCGATTGATTATTTATTTATTTTATCAAACAAAATGTGATTTTATAACTAGACTGATTTAATTTTTTTACAATTGTCTGTCTGTCTCTTTACGTCTTGTTTTATGAAGCTATATTTTGGAGATTACAAAAATCGTTGGGTGTTAAACTTTACCGTGCGATAACAAAATGCACTCTAAGAAACTTTTATAAACGGTTGACACTAAACGACTCCGGTAACAACAACGTCCATTATGTTTTAGATTAATTTTTGTGGGCCGATCCTTGCGGTACTGCAGTACAAGGCCAACCCGTGTTAGGAATGGAGCAAGCTCCAAACTCCTAACTGTTTCCAAAAATCAGTTTAATATACTGGTCCCGCATGCGGGACGTATCAGATATTAAGCTGATAAGAACAGATACTACACTTTGATCTTAGCCATAGGCCGAGAAGCGATAACTGTACATGGCAGAGTATATCGAGTCATTACAAAAACAGGGGGAAAAGGCTGGAACAATTCAAGTGCGCCATCTTTGAAGTTATTGTGTCACTAGTTGAATCTAGAACTTCTTCACGTGGGTTTGGCACTAAATATCATCGGTAAATAACATTCTTATAATAGTAAGTTCAAGAAAATACGCATTTTAATTAATTAACGAGGAAATGTATTAATGAANCTGTTTTAATTATATCCCGCACAAATATATTTCATTTCATTATTATTATCATTTATAGTATTTTGTGTTTATATCGTAAGTTTTCCTATACCTAATTTGTTTTCAACTTACAAATTCCAATGTCAAATTTATACATGAATGACACATTTCAAATGTTTTCAACAATAAATTTTGCTCTCATCTCTGTGCTGTAGTAATATATACCGTAAAATATTATCGAATGCAACGGGTCACGTACCTGCTTCTCAAATACGGTCAGCATGATGCGAGGAAGACATTTGTCGTTATTTTCGACGTGCGTTTCGGTTTTATTGGTACGACATTTACTATGACAATGATTGTACATGTCGATAATGGTTTACAATAAATTACCGAGCAGGCAGAAATTGCTACCTTATAGAAAATTTAGAAATGAAATTAAAAGACTGCTACTTTTAAAAGGATACTACTCGTTGAATGAGTACCTCAATGACTCCTCCATGTAGCCCACACTGTAATTTTACTTTTATGTCCACAATTATAATTATATTTATGCTTTTAAGTTTTATGTTTATGTTATGCGTGTTTTTCCATGTATAAATATTGTAATGATGTATCCCATACCGTAAGGTCATTGGGACGAACATAGTATTATTATTAGTATTAGCATTACCATTACCGACTTTTATTTATATTTATATAGATATGTATTACACTTAGATTTATATTATTTGACTTGTTCTATACCGTCTGTATGGTCACATGAACTAATAAAATTATTATTATTATGTTTAGATTAATTTTTGTGGGCCGATCCTTGCGGTACTGCAATACAAGGCCAACCCGTGTTAGGAATGGAGCAAGCTCCAAACTCCTAACTGTTTCCAAAAATCAGTTTAATATACTGGTCCCGCATGCGGGACGTATCAGATATTAAGCTGATAAGAACAGATACTACACTTTGATCTTAGCCATAGGCCGAGAAGCGATAACTGTACATGGCAGAGTATATCGAGTCATTACAAAAACAGGGGGAAAAGGCTGGAACAATTCAAGTGCGCCATCTTTGAAGTTATTGTGTCACTAGTTGAATTTAGAACTTCTTCACGTGGGTTTGGCACTAAATATCATCGGTAAATAACATTCTTATAATAGTAAGTTCAAGAAAATACGCATTTTAATTAATTAACGAGGAAATGTATTAATGAAGAATGGGGTGGGTTAATAGTGCTAAAATGGATAGTGGGCGAATTAAGGAAAAGCAGAGAAAACGGAAATGAAATGTGACATGATATGACATTTTAAAAGTCATATCATGCTAAACGCGGTTTCCACATTGTTATGTTATTTCCAAGTATTATTTCAATGACCAACGGCAATTTCATACGTCACTAACTTCAAGCAACTGAAATTCGCTCTGTGCCTGTGATACGCCGGAGAAATCCGGAACCGTTCAGAACTGACATTATTATGTTTGCAAATAAAAAACCAAGGTTGTTTTTTTTAAATTATGTAATGACTGGGAGAGCGCGTAAGATACGAAAAATGACACGCCTGATTTACATATGGTGGCTACTGTAATACAGATGGCGCTTATTTCCTGTTGACGGAATGAGATGTTTGTTTTTATATATGGTCTCTGAAAACAGTTCCGAAAGCATACTTACCTGGCGTAGGGATTACCGTGATCAATAAGGCGGTTTCCCCAGGGTGAGGCCCCTCCATTGCACTCGGGTCGGGCTGACCCTTGCGATTATCCCTAATGCGGATAACTCGGGCGCGTAATTTTTGGTAGTCGGGACTGCGTGCGCGCTGTCCCGGTCTTATAAAATACAAACAAATTCGTGCCTTAGTTCCTGTTAGTAAAGTCGTTAAACAATATGTTGAAATATATTATTTGTCTATCGCTCTCGCGGCAACTCCCACCACTTTGCTTATCATTCGAGCGTAAATTTTACGAGTATTTGCTTGAAAAGTTGGCCACCGCTTGCTTACCTACACTCGCAACGAACGGACAGTTTTAGAACGTTGCCTCCTTCGCTAGCGCTGCTAGCGGCTTGTAAATACTGAAGCACAGTATATACCCTACCAGCAATTGCACTTCAGTCGGAAGCTTTGATCTTTTAGAGGAAAAGTTGTATCTCACGCAGGAAACTGCGCAGTGGCGCATGGTGGAAAATGAAGAAACTAATTAGATACACAGGGTTGAGTTAAGCAAAATCACTAGGACCGGATTCGAAAAAATTACACTTTAAATTTGATATTTCTATGAATTCTAATTTTTTAAGTATTTTTACTACTTTTTGGAAAACAAGTATGTATATTACATTTAACACTTTGCAACGTTTAAAGTGCAAAGTTTGTGTTTTTCATGTATCTATACGTTATTTTAGTTACCGTTGGTGGCGCTGCTATCCATAAAACATGTCTACTGAGAAAGATACAATTCAAAATATTAACGATTAACAGCTTTTAAAAAAGCTGATTTACACAAAAAATAATACTTGAACAAAGAAAAAATACGGAAATTAAGAAAATGAACGTATAATCGCATTAATATTCATTACAGATATCTCTTTGTCGCTAGTGTAAAAGTTTGTCGCGAGGTGGCGTATCGCGAAATGTAAATCACCATCAAATCTGCATTCTGAAGCTTATAATTTTCTCCACCATGCGCCATTGCGCGGTTATCTGCGCAAGGTACTTTTTGGCTTCATGATTTTGAAGGAGTGAAATTACTGGTAGGAGTATATACTGTGCTTGCACACTCCACGATTTTTATTCGTACGATAAATCTTACGTCGATCTCTGTCCTTTATGATATAAGTATAGTAGCAGTTAACTAGCCTTGTGTGGTCTATTCATTTTTTAAATATAATTTATTGCTGTCACTATGGACGACAATGTGGATAACGAAATCTTCATTTCATTGATTGAAACCAAACCAGTGTTGTGGGACAAAACGCTACCAATTTACAAAGATAGGAATGCTATAAAAAATGCATGGAAGAACGCCTGCGCTATATGAAACGACGGTACTACAACCACATGGCAACGACACCTTTCGGATTCATTTTCGCAAGCTTTTAACAAATGACTGCACTACTATGCAGAGAAAATCATAGTGTGCAAGTAATACACATGATAAAATAATGTAGGTACGATATTTTTCCATACGATTGAAAATCAATGAACCGCATTAGTGTGACGTCAAAAACGAGCACGAAATTTAAACTGGAGTCATTCACATTTTGACCGTCTTAAAACTGACCCTTATGGTTCATATAAATAGGTGTCAAATTAAATAGGACAATATTAAATCTGCTGTTATGTATTTATTATAAACATATAAAGTACAAGATTGTTAT
>JAFFZR010016144.1:0-16712 GCA_018397195.1 Lethrus apterus | reverse complement strand
TATAGCAGGCGACTTGAAAATGTAAAAATATACAGCGTGTTCAATTTAAAAAATTAATCTTTATGCTTGTATCTTAGCAACGCGATGTTCTTTTGTTTTATAATTTATTGCGCGAAATGCGCATTGCAAAGTACTTAAACTTTGTCCATTTAACCAAGTTTGTATCTCCTTAAATAAAAAAGTTAGCTATTGTAGAATAATTCGTGAACACCCAGAATGCAAGAAATTATTATTTGTTTTAACTCCTTAACTAGCGATTCTAGAG
This sequence comes from Lethrus apterus, assembly GCA_018397195.1. Classification (NCBI taxonomy): domain Eukaryota; kingdom Metazoa; phylum Arthropoda; class Insecta; order Coleoptera; family Geotrupidae; genus Lethrus; species Lethrus apterus. Next base: position 16,447 of record JAFFZR010016144.1, on the reverse strand, counting down.
AAATATTGTCTTATAATTAATTATAGCAGGCGCCCAGAGCAACTTAAAAATATAAAAATATACAGGGTGTTCAATTTAATAAATTAATCTTTATGCTTGTATCTTAGCAACGCGATGTTCCTTTGTTTTATAATTTATTGCTGAGAATGCGCCTTGTAAGGTAGTTAAACTTTGTCCACTTAATTAAGTTTGTATCTCTTTAAATAAAAAAGTTAGCTATTGTAGAATATTCCCGTGACCAGACTGTATATGTTTAAAAAACGATATTAAATTAAATTAATTTCAAACTTAAAACTGTCACAAAATGAATGAATTGTAAGATTATGTGACGTCGCAAAACTCTTTTTTAGTTCGTACTTTTAAAAGAAAACTTATCAAGAGCTTCAACCACATTTTATAATTTTGGAGATTATAATTTTGTCGAAAAATTGGAAATGAAGTTAACATAAAGGGACTAACTGAAATAATTCTTGAAAATGAGATTCGGCCTCAATAGAGACCAATTAACGAAATACTCCTAGTTCGTCAGTGCGATTTCCAATTGTTAGGTAAATATTTCAGGAATTTCGTTTCTCAAAGCTTTTAAGTCGCTTTGTATCGGAAAAGTAAGTTTGGAAAAAATAATGAAATTTATTGAAACTTAAAAATGAGGTTTTAATCGAAAAATCCATCCATGCCCCTTACTTTTTAATTTATTTGGAAATAAAAGTTTAAAACCTTTTATCAAATATATAAGTATAACTTCAAACATATTCAACCAAGAATTTGACATTAATATTTCTTAAAAGAAGGAAAATATTTGCCTTGCCTTGCGTCAGATGAATAAATTTAAAAAATCGTTCAACAAAATGGGGCTAGTTAAGAAAATTTTAAAATTTTGTGGTTGAAGATTCATGTTCCTTCCGGGGAAACCCTTGTATGAAAATGTCTTTCTTTTTATAGAAACTGAGGCTCAGATCGAAAATTTGAACAATACGTTTTTGAAATGAAAATTTCTTTTTTGGTGAAATTATGAAAGAATCATCGACGTCAAAGAAGAATTGCCATTGTTAGACAAGTGCAAGTATTCATGAGAAATTTATAAAGATTTCAAACTACTGATGAAGGCGTGTTAAAAAAATATATTTATACGAAAAAATCACACAAAATATATATAAAAAAGGGAGGCATCGTTTATCCAGTTTAGCGCTGAGTTGCATGAAGTATGGATGCACTGACGAAACCCACGTAATTTACCGTAAATTTGGAAGGTTTAAATGCTTATAATAAAATTTATGTATGTCTGTATATTCACTATAAGTAATGTTGTAAGGACAATTGTGAAAAAACAACTCTTGTAGACAAAGCCACGTGCAGCCCAACACGTTTGGTAGTACCGAGTTTAACAGTCCACTTCTTATGTTGACACAATTTAAAAATTGCTAGAAACTAAAAACACCCAAAATGCTATTCCTTCTTACATTCATCAAATATTTCATTCTGTTACAATAAACTAAATTTGTACAAACTTATCGTAAAGTTATGAATTATCTTCTGTAAATAATAAATATATAAATATCATATTATGAAGCCACTTAATTACCCTTTTATAACAATAAATATTTTCGTCTGCAGAATGTATTGTTAAAATATCTTTTTGTTCTGCAACCGTTTGTGTGAGGTGAAACTGCAACAGTATTTTTGCAATACCAGAATTATGATTAATACCATGATGCAACCCATTTTATGTACATAATAATAAAATTTAATTGGCATCTTTCTATACCAAACAAACGTATTAATTGCGCTCATTTTACGATCGCGAATGCGCCGTGAATAAACGGTACCAACAAAAATTGAATTGTGCAAGACATTACAGACACCTGAGCATATGTGTAATTAATAAAGTCGATAGTTTCCAGACAACGTAGGTGGAGCGAACATTCGTGTTTACATTGCGCTGAAATAAGTCCACGAACAGTTAGAATGACGTAAAAATCGAAAATGTGACAGAAAGGCGTAAACTGAACGGTTTACGTCCAATTAGAATCATTGAATAACGCTCGTATTACCGCTAAATTGATTTTATAATGCATTTTATCATTTAGTACATTCGAAAGAGTAGTTTTAGTTGTATTATTAATATTAAGTTACAGAATTATTACCATTAAATCTGTCGACGCGTCCTGCTTGTATTACATATTGCACGTAATTTATTTCACTATAGTGTCTTATTTGAATGATAACTATTACGTCGATCCCGTATTATTTCCCTTTAATCGACCATTATTTAGTGATGTTGTGTTGCTCTCAGTTTGGGCATGGCGAATTACTATCATTCATTTAACCTAACCTTTAAGGCAAGGTATATTTTAATCGTAACCTAATTGATAATAATCGGTTGAAAGCTATAATTATCTGATTATCTACTAAATAACTGCAGTTACCTGTAATAAAATGTGAAGTGATTTTATCAAAGTAGTGTTACAGAGAAAATTTTGAATTTTATTTAAACGCGCGGTTTTTTAAACTTTAAAATATCTTAATTAGAAAACAAATTATTTTTGACGATAATATTTAAAAAATTGGAAGTATTACTTGTGGGTGTTTCCGGCACAACACGTAATAAAGGAAAGTCGATGTAAAACGAATTTTCTTATTTTTCTTCTCCAGTATAGAACCAAGAGCATTTAAAATTTAAAGGAAACAACCAAATAAAGATGAAGTAATATTTACAAAGGTTTGTTGAACACAAACCAAGCCAAGGTAAGAATAAACCCATCATATTGCAAAATCAATTTGGTGAAATGTAACCCAACCTATTTTCTAATGCAATCTAAAGTACCCAAACCCAACCCAACGCAAATAAATCAAAAACTAAAACAACAATTAATTTCTGTAAACTTTTTTTTTCCAAAACCAAACAAAAGTGAGTCGTAATAAACTCTTTCATAAATTACAGATACAACCATTGTCCTTTTGTAACAGAACATCAACCCAACTTCCCTTCCTTAATCCATTTCAAAAAGGCAACCTTCATTAATTAGCACGCCAATGTACACTTAGAGAATGTAGTATATGGACAGACATTACAAGTATTTTGGGCATATGCCTTACAGTTAGGCAACACTAATTACGGTAAATGAGTAGCCTCTGTGCAGGGTTGAGAATCGGTAAAAATTTTTCTAAAGTATCTAAGCAACATACACATTTATCAATTATAATGTGACGTAAAATAACATATAGACAAAATTAATAAAGATTTTGATCATTAGTACCTACAGATGATCGCCCGATCCCGATGCACAGAGGCTACACATTTACCTTAATTAGTGTTGCCTAATTGTAAGGCATGTGCCAAAATACTTGTCAATATCTGTCCACGTACTAGATTCCCTAAGTGTACATATCATTATAATTATTTCATTGCTCTCTTCACTTATTCAATACTTCTCTCATTTTCCGCAGTATTCTTAACCGTGTCCACGCTTTATTCATACATTTCCTCAAATCTTATTATTTCTACCTTTACCTAAGTTTATTCAATCGTATTTCGTCACCAGTGCATACATTTCCAACTGTTCACAAAGAACTCATTTTCTATACTCACTTTACATCCATTATTTAATTCATCTCTTGTTATTTCCACGTCTACATCTTGCAATAATACATTTTTCATTCATTCATTCTTCTTCTGTACACACTTCTTCTTCTTCTATACACACTGACCCTCTTATGCCTTCAGTTATCTGTATATTGTATTAAAACTCCCTTGATCTTGATTGCCTCTCTACAGCCATCTAACTTTTCTTATCTTTCTACTTCATTTAATGAACATCCCGCTCTCTCGTACACAAGGGATGATTGGTGTATTGGTTTAGTTATTATGTCAATAATCTCAAGGTAAGGTAAGGTTCAAATCTTGGTTGGGGACATTACGATTTTATTTCTGAAGCTTACGATGTTTCTAGATGTGAGTTGGCCTACAAACCGATTATTCTTGTTAGATTCTCCACGTTTTCCTAATAATAATAAACAAAAAAGAAGTTAGAAATTCATCGGGCCTAAAAGCACAGGTGCAAAGGCCCACGCGTAAAAGTCCAGGCACAAAATCCATGGCACAAAAGTCCATTCTAAAAGCAGAGGCTCAAAAGAACAATTTCCGAAGCCCGAGCCCAAAAGTTCAAAAACTGAACCCCTTGTGTCTAAAAATACGTTTTTGGGTTGGGTTGGTTCTGGCTAATTTTATGTTGCAGCCAATGTAAACCAATCGGAACAAACCCAAATAAATCCCAACCATTAAACACAAACAACACAGCCAAAAATTAAACTAGGTGCTTAAATTAGTGAAAACTAGGAATATGTTATTAATGGGAAATTGTTATTTGATTTAGATTTCTTGTAGTTTTGTTGGATCAACTGAAGTTATGTTTATACATTCGACTTATTTCTGTAGAGTTCGTGAAATTTCATTGGTTTGTGTTTTTTAAGAATTTTTAGAATTTTGCAGTTCAACTAGGTGTTGGGTTGGATTGAACAAATATGATATATTTTTGTAGAACTTATAACAGGAAAAAGCCTGAAAGATTGAATGGATAATATGCTTCTAGTTGTGTCGACGTTGTCTGAGTTGAGGTCCTTTCATAGAGTTTAATTATCGACATTCATACAAAAAAAAAAAAGAAAGAAACAACAATCCAATTAATTTAACAATACAAAATATTTTAACTTATAACAAACAAAATGCAACATTGAAAGAGAAAACAGAATTTTGTGAGAAATGAAAAAGCTATAATAAATGTTATAGAATTTAGTTTCATTGTAGGCTATTTATTATATTTATTTCTTCATATAACGTACGGATACTGTTGATATATAGTTTTTCCAATTTTTTACATAATTGTATGAATATTGCGAAATATAAATGTAAAATATTTATTCTGAAAAGTACGTTGTGTAATTTTTAAAAAAATTAACGTAGCACAAAATAAAAGCCTTTCAATCATTTTTACATTGGCGCCGCTTTCGTTCATGTAAACCCAACGAATTTGTCATAATGATATATTCGATAAGTTTTTTCCGATATCCAATTTAATTTGACGTCATATTTTTTCGACAGTTCAAATTCTGCACTACAATTGAAAATTTCACTATCACATTTCATACGGTCTCATTATTTAAAGCACAAAACGTTCTTGCAATCTTTCACTTCATTTTGTGAAAGCTGCGGCGGAGCGCGATTTTTGTACTTATTTGAAAGTTCGAAAACCAAGGCAGCAGCAGTGAATGTAAAACCATAGCAATGTTTTTATTACCAAAAGATCAATATCAACGTGTATGCGTTTGGAGTATTAGTTTTTCTGCATAATTGCCAACTTGATACGAATTTTAATATTGCATTAATTTTAATGCGCATCGTAAATTCGTGATCGTGATTTTTCCTCGCTTCTCATAATGGCGCCTATATGAACCATAACATGATATGTGTAATTGCGCATATAACATGTTCTTGTTGAATTTATTGCCTCAAGACACGGTGCTACTGCAGATTTTAAACACAAGTTGCGTTCCGGCATCAACTGCATCCGTTATTAAATAAACATTGCGACCTCACCAATCAAAACGGTTGGAAATCTTTACGGGTGTCGAGCCAAACAAGACCATGACAGATCCTCAATTCTGGAACGAATAAAAGGACATTTTATTGCACCGAATTTCACTTCAACTAGCCGCAATTTAAAACTATTTTCGGATGAATCATCAGAATCAATTAAATGACAAAAATGTTATTCCTTTGATTCATTGCCTACCGATCGTGTGAAATTTAATAATAATATTTTTTTTTCTTATTTATACTGTCGAGATGAGGGTATTATAATTTAATAATATTTAATAATAATTTTCATAATTTACCATGACATAAATTATTTGTGATCAATAAATTATGACAATAACTTAAGTCACATTAGTATAAATGAAGTTTGCGAAATTTACATCTAACAATCTCTTTCACGTCGGTAGTGGCCGAAAAAATAAAATTGTAGTATTCCAATTTAGATTTGAACCCATAATCTTTAGGTTAAAGGCCTGTTGGTTAAGCTTGTATTATTATATTTTTGTATGTTGGGAGTAGAGCCGCGGTGATTTACAAACAGTCCCGAAAACACTTTAAACATGAACTATTAGTTTCATTAATCTTTCACCAATTCGTAATTTTAGTTTCTGGGTTATTCTCGTCGTCAGTACGACGATTGTGAGTGATCTGTGTTTGGTGCATGCAAGCTTGCAAATTAGTGCCAGTTTCGGCAGTTGTTATGCTCGCCTGATGCACGAATTCCTCTAGGGGTGAATGATGAATGGCAGTAACATGGTAGGTGGGCTTCAGCTTACCGATCCTTAGTTAGTTTCTGGGTTATTACACATCCCTGGTTTAACGTAATATTTCCATGCTGAAACAGTAAATTGGAATAAAAAGTATGATAATTTGATAAATTCTCAACGCTGTATAAGCAAACCTGGACCATTCATATATGATAAATGTGTTGAGGGCGGATCCATTTAATAACATGTATTACGTATTGCAATTGAGCAAACCTAAAAGTTTACTAATAATAATAATGATAAATTAAAATATTCCATTACGGAGCAAACCCAACACACACACACTTTTCATATAAAATGATGACATTTTTATTTTCACAAAAAATTTTTCGTTCTGTTTTTATTAGAACTTACCTCCTTTTAAGTAGAATATTTTTTAACTCATCTTTGATTTTCTCAAAATCCTTGTCCTTTCATACATTGATTTTATCGTTCTCTGTTTGTCTGACAAACATTTTGTTTCTGTTTTTACCAATTCCTTTATTTTGTTTATCTTATTCACAACAATTAATCTTGAGTTAGCTGCTGCACTGTAATATACAGTGTGGGATTAAAGTAAAGAATATTAAAAAAAAGCGAACTCGGCCGGTGTTTTAAAAAACGCTGAAACAGGTCGATTTTATTTTTTAGAAATACACATTAATATGTGCGATTCACCTTCCAACATTCATTTGTTTTGTAGTTATGACGTCATCACAAAAAAATTTAAATGACAATATACATTTTCTTTAGTGGAATCCGATAGTGATTTTTCTACCCTTTATGACCGACGGTTCTTTTAAAGTTTCAACTTGATAAGATGGTGGTGTTGTCTAATCCTGTGCTGCAATGATTTTAAAAGATTTTAAGAGATTTAAGAGCACTCTGACGTGTATTTAGAGTATATTGCAAAGGGGAATCTAGGGTTTGATGTCATTTGGACAAAGTTTAGCGTAGACACTTTCGAATTGCTCAGCAAAGCATCCAGCTATATTCTTCTGGGTCTCCACTCGTAGTTGTATTTGTCTCAAGTTTTGATGTTTTGAGTTATGCTTAATGTATACATAGAATTGCTTGATGTTTGAAAGCAAATTTTGCTCACAATCTTTTTTGCTAGTTCTTTGGCAGACTTTTGTTTTGTCTTTGTTTGTCTTTAACAAAATAGCGTGAAATGTGGATTAATTTGTCAGTGATAGACCTGTTTAGCTAGCTATTCTTACCATATCTTTATTAGCATATTCAATTTTAAATATGAACCACAATTCTTTACACTTTATCCTAAGTTTTTCTGTGATATTCCTTAAATGTGTTTCGGTGAAGAACGGATAATTGGTTTGCGGAAAAATCGGTTTTCGAAACCGGCTATGAGTTCTTTTAAGAACAAATTAAAAAAATGAACAATTTGGATGTTTCAATTGTATCGTAGCGTTCCGTTTAAAAAAATTATGAATTTTCCAAGAAAATTGAAAAGTTCAGTTTAACCGCATGTAAAATATTAAAAGGCAATATTTTACATACGGTGAAAGTGGACTTTTCCATTTTCTTGGAAAATTCATAAATTTTTTAAACAGAACCATACATTTTTTTTTCTTCATTTTTGAAGGCAATTTTTTATTCTTTTTTCCCTCTCGGAAAAATTGTTTTTTTTTAATTCAATTATTCGCTATTTTGAAAAATACAATAAACGACTGTGTTGCCTTCTATAACTTATGTATTTTATTTACTATAATTACTTGATAGACATTTTTTCATGTATATACAGGGTCTTCCTTAAATAATTAACCTTATCCCAAACCCAAATCCGCAAAAACGGCGGTCCTATCTTCATTTTAAATTTTCGAATAATGTCATTTTTTATGTGGGCATTCGGTTCTAAGTACGGTCCTGTGTCCATTTCAATGTGTGTCTCGTTGAAAATTAACTTCCTTTGGCGAGAATAATATGAAATGTTGCAAAAAAACCTTTAAAGATGATAATTAGGAGTTGTTGTCATATTTTACTCAAAACTTAAAATATTTTTTCTGGCACACCCTTCAACATAGGACCGTTATTTTTGCATATTTGGGGTTGGGCTATTGTCAGCTATCACCTGTTAAAATATCTGTAATTATTTAAGGAAGATCCTGTATAGTGATGGAAAAAAATTTCTGGACACACTGGTATCAGAATTTCTTGATTGATGGAAAAAAATTCCGGACGCGCACTGGTTTAAATCGATGCAGTCGGTCTCGGTTTAGGGGTTTTAAGGATTAAGGCGTGCTATGGAACAAGGCGTTTTACGGATAAACGCATTTTAATGAATTAGGCGTATGCGATTACTAGTCACATTTCTCTGATCCTTCATCAATAATTCTTTCTCCTGCTTCTTATCTAATTTTACATTCAATACTATTATTGAATTATTATTATAAAATATCGTTTTTTTTTTTGTGAAATCGTACGCACGACAAACAAAAATACATAACCTAATAATACCTTTGAAAGATTTAGTTCAATGCAGGATCTCATAATTGCTTAAATGCACATCATACAAATTATAATATAATCGAAGCGGAGCACTTGGAAATGCATGCATTATAAAAAGCGACGTAATAACACATGTGTTTGAAGTTATCGACATGCTAAATGAATTTATAGAAGCATAAAATTGTATAAATACAGACGAGATCCTTTAATTCAAAATGTGCCTGATTTAAATGTCAAAAACATTGAAATTTTATGGTAATAACAAGTTGAAGCAAAACGAATAATGATTTATAAACGAAATTAACCTTAAGAACGCCGGTAATTTTAAAATTTGTAATAAATCTAATAAAATACGGTGAAAAAAATACGCTAACGTCTCAATTTATCTATTGCTTTACCTACCACAATGATCTAACTATTGCACATAAATCTGCGTGCAAAACATCAAATTTGCAGTATACCATTTATACAATAGTTGCATACATGCACTCGAGCCAACCGAATGAACTTTCATGAAAATTACGTTTTATGAACGCGATCAGAACGAACATGTTCGACTTCAACACAGACAAAATGATTATTGGTTACATATCGTAACTTTACTATATGAAGAATTGTACCACGATCCAGCGGACCAGGTGATTTAACCATTCAATTACGCGAAGACAATTAAAGATTAATTTACTCGGTTGCTGTTCCATTTAAAAAAAAATTAAATATTCGTTTACAAAAGACAAAGTCGTACTCGATATTGGTTATTCGTTTTCGTTTTGCATCGAGGAAGTACCGGTCAGTTACTAATTATCACAAACCTGGAAAATCACGGATTCCAACTTATGATTAGATCTGAGCGTATGTTGCTAGTTACCGTATAGAGATAGATTATCGTGAGCCTTATATATGCATTCTTATTTTTCTTATCAATTAATGAGCTGTACTTAAATATAAAAGATTAAATTAGAAATACAACGGTGCGAATTATAATTTACTTTTAAATCAAATTTGTGTTTAATTATAATTCCGTGAGTTATTTCCTTGTTTATTTAATTTCATTTATTGCACATGTAACGCCGATATTATCTACGTTATAACACGCCGGATTAATAGAATAAATGCAAATGTTAATATTTGTTTTATAATTACGTATAATTATTGATCGGATTATAATAAATTTATGTCAAACTTATTCCGATTTCATCGTTAAATTTTGCAATATTTCTCTGTGATTTAACAAATGTTAATAATTACATCCCTACATATTTCATGCACATTTATCAATTTTTGTTTTATTTCTTTAATTCTTATTCATGTAAAGTGAAGCAACCCAACTTAATTTTGCGTTAGATTTGAAATTAATTGCAATCAAATATCAACCGGTTCAACTGATTTAGGAATTTGAGATAAGCTATTTTGGACTCAATAACCAAGTTGACGAAAGCTCTCTTTATCAAAATTTTTGTTTTGTTTTTAACTTATTACAGGAATTTTTGAATTTTTTTGCTGCGCACATTTAACGCGAGATCTGGAAGAACATCCAGTGGCGTAGCTTTTGATTTATGCTTATATGAAACGTACAATTCCTATCGCAATCCTACATGTTTTATTTTATTAATAAAAAAAAAGAATGCCGGTAGTAAAATATTGGAAAATTTAAGTCTTTTATATGTTTTTTGAAGAATAAACACAAACATTTAATATATATTGTTTTAAATTAAAACAGCTAAGGTTGTTTATCTTACCTGACTTTTCATGGGGTCGGTGTTTATTTGGCACATATATTGTCCCCGATCTTCTTCATGGACATTTCGGATGTGCAAATTCCAAGTAGTGTGGTCGTTGTGGGATACTGAAACTCTCGAGTTATGTGTAATGACATGATCGTGGCTTTTGTATCCGCCTTAACCCATCCAACCTAAATATAAAATTTTTGAATTTAGATTGGTTTTAATTAAATTATAACAGAGATGCCTTATATCGATTTGAATTGTTTGCAAAATTTTTAGTGCTGTAAGCAGCGTTATTTTTATTTTTTTACCTTTACCTTTTTACCTTGATGACGTCTTTACGATAAAATTATTTTTTACGCCAATCGTTAAAAGATGGAGCGAAATTCCACGCAAGCCAATAATTCGATTCTATTTTCAGCGTGTAATGTTCATAACGTCTTGATTACAAAATTATTTTTTAAGCGAATTGTATGCACATTTTTCCGGCGCGCTAAAGACAGTTTGGATTGGGTTGGTTTTGTGGTACAATTTGTGCAGCCATGTTTTTGCCACAAAATACAATACCTTTTTTAAAACATTAGGAGAAAAACTAACTTGGAGGAGGCTTCAATGCGAAACATACATTGAGAGACTGATAACAAAAAAGGGTTAAGGACTCTAGCAAGCAATCATCGAAAAAAAAGGAATGTTGTATTCACCTGGAAATCCTACTTAATATCCAACCCAAATATAGCCACAAATTTTAGAAAAAGAATCAGTAAAATAGTCGACATCCAACAAGCAACGTGTAATAATGCACCAGGAATCAAGAAAAAAACAACTGGAATTAATTATCCTATAGAAATACGTGATTTGGAAAAAGGGAAAAGAAAATCCAGAACAAAAGAAAACAAAAATAACAACACCTGAAAAGAGAAATCCAGGAAGTCAAAAATGAATCAATTAATAGCTTCCTAAGTGAACTAACTGATGAGCACAGATTATCCACATTGGAAAGCTACAAAGAGGTTAAATTAAACAAATATCATCCACACGAGAGGAAAATGTTACCTGGGTTAGAGACAATAAACAAAAGACTGACCTGTTTGCCACGCACCTAGAAAACGTCTTTCAACCCAACAAGGAACTAGAAGTAATTGAACAATCAGATGTAACTCAAGAAACCAACGAAATAGAATTAGTTACAGCCAAAGAAAAAAAGAAGAAAAAAAAAACAAGGATTTGACGTAGTTACTGGTTAATTACTCAAACAACTGCCATGAAAAGGCATTGCCAAACTTAGCCATTTGATAAATGCGGCATTTAGATTTTTATAAGACGGCAAAAGTAATGATGACCCTAAAACCAGGCAAACCAATAAGTGAAGAAAATCGTATCGTTTCATTTCTGCCCATGATATCAACATTATTTGAAAAACTGGTGAGAAGGATTAAGAGAATAATCGAAGAGAAACAATTGGACAATTTGGATTACGGAATAAACATACCACGATCGATCAACTACGCGGAATAACCGATGTCATAGAAAAATGTCTTGAAGACAAAAAAATATGCTCGGCCGTATTCCTAGATGTAGCCCAAGCATTTGACAGAGTATGGTTTGGAGAACTAATAATGAAGTAAAAAGATGTTTACCAATTCAGTAGGTACAGGTCTTGGAATCATACATAATTTTCAGAGTTAAGCAATAAAACGAATACTGTAAACAATAAATGCAGTGGTGCCTCAAGGCAGTGTGCTGAGACCAGTGTTTTATATATTATAGTCTTTTTCTTTTGTTTTTCCCTTTTGTCAATTATGTTTCACGGTTTTTCAAATGAGTGTCCTTTTTACTACAGTAGGCAATGATTTATCAGACAAATTCCTTTTGTGTCAAATGTATTTCACTATATGTCAGTGAACTTTCACAGTTGCTTTGGCTGCTTCGTTATAGTTATTAAATGAATAAGAATAGTCACCGGAGGAGAAAAATTAACAAAATCGGCAATGAAGTTCGCCGACTAATAATCCGTGGCATGAATAATGGTACAACGACGAAAGATATAGAGCTGCAATTTAATGTTCTGCCAAATACAGTAAGGAAAATTTATTCAACCTACTCAAAATATTGATAAAAGAAGTTCTGGTCATCGACGGCAAAAATTTTCTGTTGTGCAAAAAGAGCAGATATGTGACTGGGTGGATCTAGATTGCACTTTAACTCTTCGTCAGTTGAAAGAGAAATGTTTAACTGAGTGGCCAATACTCCAGCAGGTATCATTCTCTACGATCGACAGAGCTCTTAAGACCTTTCATTATTCACTAAAAAGAACATCCAATGCATGCAATGCTTGTAAACTCTTTGTATTTATTCCAAATCCAGGACACACCCTATAATGTAGTACATTTTTCTGAATTTATTACTACTCTAATCAGCCATTTATATAACGATGGAATACAAGGAGCACATTTTTTTATGGACAATGTGAGATTTCATATAAATGAAGTAATAGTGACCCTTATTAGAGGTCATGGTCACTCATCAGTATTTCTACCTGCTTACAGCCCTTTTCTAAATCCCATAGAGGAATGATTTAATCAATGGAAACAGCTAACAAGAAGATCTCAGCCAACAAATGAAAATGAATTGTATGAATCAGTCCATAATGTCTCTGAGCGTGTAAGCCCAGAACAATGTCTTCATTATATCCAACATATGGAGACATACTTAGGGGACTATTTAGAAAGGAATTAGGCAGTAATTTCCGAGCAATCACCTATGTGTATACGTAGATATCTATGCACTCTATGTTTTTGTTATTTGTCATAGTTATATATTTCCCGTTAAGAATACATAAACACAGAATAAATCTGCGATCTTTATTTAAAAGCCCCATCGTTCATTTAAATGTATAAAATACGTATTACACATAAATATTGTCGAAAAACCACTTGACATAAAGTGAAAATGTTTTGATAAAAAGGGAATGTTATTTGACAAAAGGGGAACGTTATTTCACAAATGCCTTTGAAGTTTGAATTGGAAAGCCATTTGGCAAATCGTGAAACATAATTGACAAAAGGAGAACATCAATAGGAAAACACTGTATATAGGTATGATATTCTATTAGTAGAAGACATCAAACAAGCTACATTTGCTGATGATACCGTAGTATTAGGGGTAGGGAATACTATAGAGGAAACTATAAATAACCTCCAAACGCAAAGACGTCTTCTTTAACAGAAAAATAAATCATCACTCAGTAGAATTGAATAGCAACACAATTCCATGCAAAGAAACTTGGGCCAGTTAAAGAAGAAATCAAGAAATTCGCCAGGAGTCATAAGGAGAGGCTCCATAATCACCCAAACGTTGAAGTGCTCAACTCTTAGACAATCAACGCCTAGTGCGATGACTCAAGAGGACTAAAACTGTTGATGCTTATGTGATGGTGAAAGTGATCAGTGAAAAGTGGAAAATTGTGCAAGCCACATTAGTATGGACCATTGGGAATATTTATAATATCAAGTATGTAATAATTTATGTCAAAATCGAAATATTTATTAATCTTGAGATTTGCGTCATCGAGTAAAAAAAAATGTGGCGACGTTGACTTTTATGACTTTTACGTTTTTATGTCCAAAAATCCTTTAAGATTTAAGAAAATAGTCACATTTTCAAAACAGAAATAAAGAAAAAAAATTGTATGTTCGGCAATATTAATTCTGATTACTATGTAATTACTACTTAACAATATTTAAGAGCCAAGTTAATACTGATTTTGACTTTTAAACAGTTTGCAATGTGGTCACGTTTATAATTTTTGTATCTATTATTTTTTTCCTTTACAAATTAATTATTTTTTCATTAAAGTTAACCTTTATTCCAAGATGTATTTTAAAAATTTACAATATCCAATACACAAGCTGTACATTATCTACTCACAACATTTACAATATCCCTAGATTATTTTGTTGTGTTACACAATTAACTGAGAAAGAGAAAGTTTAATAGCTGAAGAACTAATTATTTGTAGTAATAAATGTAATAATATTACGACGTATAAGGTGATCGTTGCTTCAGCGAGGGAATGAATATTGGAGCAGCAAATAAATACCATTAAAATCTGTGGACTTGGTGGAATAGAAACTGAGAATTTGAAGCACTGAACAAATGGAATTTTGAGAAAATGCATCAAAGAAAGATGGACATAAATGTTTTAATAATTCAATGAGGTTTCGGACTCATAAAAAAAAAATTGTAAGAAGTAACACTTCAAAATGATAAATAATAATAAAAATAATTCGTATATTTAATCTAAAAATATTTAAAATATGCCTCCGAGATATTTTAATATCACATAATTTCTATACCTAATAATAACACTATATGATTGAAAATGCAAGATTATATATTTATTGTATATTGTGAGTTATTTTAAACGAATAAAATAAGAATGGTAAAAATTACGACAAGCATATAGTACTGTCAAACAGCTGACTTTGAAAGCGCATAAAATCAACAGTAAGAAAGAAACCGGACCGTAACGTTACGATTTTTAGTGAGTTTTAATCGATTCAATATAAAAAAAATAACTAAACTATGTCAAAACGAACTATTTGTAAATTTGAACCGTTTGAGATATTTCTTACAAGTGTGACTAAGCGCTCGCTTATGTATAGTAACACTTAAATATTGATTGCTATCGGTCAGAAAATGTAAAATTTCGTTCAAGAAATTAATACAAACTATAATTACATGCATTTATGTACCAATGTAATAAACACGTCAACATTTTTACCACCGCAACACGAACAACATCTGATTGCGTTTATTTTGATAACTCAATAAATTTGTTCTACAAGATCGCGTTGCAAAATGATAATGTTTTGCTGGATGGATTTTTCGCGTTGTTGGTATTGAAAAAATCACAAATTCTTACATTATTGATAGTGATCGCGCGGGTACCGCCGTTTCTTTGTTCTCGTTACTTAACATGATTCGTAACTCGACAAATAAGGTTCAATTAATACGCAGATAAAATCTTACGGTTTGCATAGTTATTTAATATTAATTAATTGAAAATATGGAGCAATCATGTTACCTACATGCGATGCATTAGATGTTTATGTATACGAGTTAATACATGACGACGGGGTGAGGCTGTGTTATTGAGTTAAATTCATCAACGGCAGATTGGAAAGTCATCTTAGATGAAACTGCTCACCGACAGATAAAACTAGACCAATAAAACCTAAAGTTCTTGATGGGTTGAGTTACAGGATTTTTCCTACAAAAGACGTTCAGATTGACAGCACGCTTACTTAAAGGCTTTTGCAGAGTAATGACTTTCACGGATATTCATTTCTTCGATAGCTAATCACAACAACAGTTATTAACAAGAAAATATTTCTACTTATTTTGCATAAGTAATAGATTTGCAAGAAAAATATATGAGGATATTAAAATTGTTCACAGAATTAATTGGGTACTGACATCTTTCTGAGCAAAATAAATGAAATCGATTTGCTTGTAGGAGAAAATATTAAATTTATACAGGAAATATATATTTTTTTAATGTTTAAAACATGTTCCTTTCATATAGAAAATTAGAAAAAAAGTCTAGAATGGAAGACAAAAATATAGGTATTTTTGTGGATTAGATTCTTGTTAGAACAAAAAATATTGTTTATCGTATTTGATTTGTCAGTGGTAATAAAAAATAATTTTTCACAATAAATTTATACATGCTGTGATCGAGTTATTTGTGTTTACTTCAGATCCAGAATGAATCTAGATGGCAAGTTTTGAAACTAAGGTACTGAATTTCAGTATTTGGCCATCGGTTCAGTTTCTGTCTAAAATGAACATGTAAGTTTCTATTTATTTTTTAATTTTAACGTGTTAATTATTTAAATTCCTTTAAATTATTGCTA